>JAHMML010000049.1:1148655-1185473 GCA_020341155.1 Eciton burchellii
CTCTCTCTCTCTCTCTCTCTCTCTCTCTCTCTCTCTCTCTCTCTCTCTCTCTCTCTCTCTCTCTCTCTCTCTCTCTCTCCCTCTCTCTCTCTCTCGGACAGAGCAGATGAAAAGGGAGGGAGGCTTTGTCATGCTAAGTGAATAAAAACGTGGCTGCGCTGAGCACAGGAAGCGTCCTTAAAAGTCTAACTGCGCGCGTGCTCCGGCTGTAAGACGATCGAGGACTTTCGGGAGGGCGAGGGGGGGGGGGGGGGACAGCTGCTTATCGAGACGAACAGCTGAATCTCAGGGAGAACGCTCGTCGAGAACGGCCTGGAACCGAGAATAACGCGAGAGGTCCGCGCCGTTCGAGCGTCGATTTGCCGAGACCGGCTCTCGTGTTCCACGTCTCCTGCCAGCCCCCCTTCTCTCCCCCCCCCCCCTCTCTCTCTCTCCCTCTCTCTCTCTCTCTCTTTGTCGCTCTGTCTCGAGATCGATGCCGAGAAAGTTGAGGGGGAAAATACGCCGCGTCGCTAGCCGCGCGCGGGTTCATCGCGCCTCGCGTTTTATCGCGCCGAGCGTGACGGTCGCGCGTCGGATTCCTTTCCGACTCGGCCGACTGGCGGATGCAGCCGTGCAGGCGGGTCGGCTCGGCGTAATTAGTTCGATATCTCAATCTCGATGCGGCGCGGCTTGGTCGGTGCGATCGAATCTCTCCGCGTCATTCCGCAACGAGAGGGATACGCTTTCGGCGCGACAGCTGCGCCCGACAATTGAACAAACACAACGCGGAGCGACAGATCATCTCGGAATGCGATCCCTTTCGGGGGATCCACGTGAATATCGCACCGCACGACTGCACGTCGTTGTATCATCGTCCGCATATGGCGCATCCCCCCTCGATCTCCTCCCCCGCGACGGAAGGCCGTCCAACGGACGGCGCGGCGCGAGTTTCGAACGAGGCCGATAGCGGGCCGCTTGCGAGCGCGCTAATTGCGAGTGCCGTTAGCGACCACTTTCCAGATGGCATGCCCGTTTCCGTCGATCCTCGCGCGTTATTTCCTCTCGTTCGATCCTTCTCCCTTTCTCCCTCGAGACGGCTCCCGCCGGGCCTTCAAGGTACCTCACCGCGTCACGCGAGACGCGCGATATCGGTCGACTTCCTGCGAGGCGACGCGCGTCGCCAGGAATTTAAACACGTGGGGGATCGGGGAGGAAGAAGCGGAGGGACAAGGGACTCTTTATGATATCAGGTTGGCCCGTAACACACACACATGTACACGCACAATGCGCGTACGTGCGCGCGCGCCGCGGGAAGGGAAGGGAAGGACGGGGAGACGTCCCGGGCGGGGTCGGGGGGGGGGGGGTGAGAAGCCCGCTGCGACAGAAGCGGGTTGATTGCGAGTTGAAAACAGCCCGGACGGGATATACGGGACACTGTGCATTTGCCAGACGATATTTATACACCCTTATTGGTGCAATGTATGGCTCGACTCGCACCTTCCAGCGATCGCGCGCAAGAATCGATATCTCTCTCTTTCTCTCCCCGGACAATCAGTTTTCCGGGACTCCGAGCCGGCTCGGAGGCGAAGGGACGGATATTTATTTTCCGATGGAAAGTTCCGATCTCGTATGTTCCGAATGTTCCGCGCGTTATCGCGCCGCCGCGGACGAAGGCCATCTTCCCTTTTCAGCGGAAATTACACACGGGAAAGGTACACACACACACACACACACACACACACACACACACACACACACACACACACACACGCCGGGGATGATCGAGACACGGACAGCTGGAGCTGAAGGGAATGACTTTCCGCGCCATTTCCACAGGCAGGATTCGCAACGCGGATCGCGTCTCCGGAAGCTCCCCGATGACTTTTCCCGCGGCGGATACCGCGCCGTGACTCAACATTCCGCGGTGCGTGCGGAGCAGCAGCGGATTCGCAGCGATTAAAATGCGTCGATGACTCTCGAGTACCGTTTTCCGTAGAGAATGATCGTGTACACGCGCGTCGCGTTATCCCGGGCGTGTGTATGCGCAAATGGAAGAACACTAGAACACGCCCGATGAATAAATCATGCAAGGACGTAGCCTCGAAAGATTAAAAACGCGCTTCGACGAGTGCCTCTCAAGCTTTGAGCATGCATGCTCGCGCGCGAGCGAGAGAGAGAGGCTCCTCTTTTCTTTTTCCGATCAAGCTTTTCATTTTCGAGCAATTTCCGCGCCGGCGACGCTACTACTCTTCGGGTTTTGGCGGCGTCCTTGCTCGCGCCGCGTCCTTTATACATCAGAGCCGTGAATAATCGACAATCGAGACACGCCGGCCCCTCTTCCGATCCCCGCTCGATGCTAGCCCCGGTAGCAGGGGGAGGCGGGGGGGGGGGGGGGCTCCAAACGCGTTATCACAGTTAGCGGAGAAAAATCCGCTAACTAAGTGGACATCTTAGCGCGACGACGATTACAAAAGCGCGGCTTCTTTTCGTCTCGGCCTTGGCTGCCGTTAACGGCCAATGATGATCAATAAGATCTGTCCTGGTACGATTCCATCGAGTGATCTTCCGCGAGACGGCGAGCGCCGTCAATTCTAGCGCGAATCTCTAAACTCGTGAACGAGTTTCGTCCACGAGTATCGTTTTGCAACTACTATGAAACAGTTAAAGCTCGAAAGCACTGGGGATATTAATTTTTCCGCGCATCCGAGCATCCACTGCCCGTTAGTTGGACGCCCAGCATCTCTGTTCCCTTCTCCGTTCTCCGAAAGGAACAACAACGCGCGAGATGGCCGCGCGATAAACGCGATGATAAGATAACGCCGAGTAGGTGATTTCGCGAATCGGCGAAGCGGTCGAGGCGGTATTCGATACGAGATACGCGGCCTCTCGCCGTGAGTATCGATTACGCGGCCAGAATCGCTTAATTGGTGCGAACGGAATGGCGCGCTCCCTCGCGCGTCGCGGAGAGCTTTATTTACACTTGCCGCGCGACTGGCGTTCTCCCTAGGCCGATATGGCCGTATAATATTTATACCGGGGTTCCTCCGCGCGCGACGTTTACGGCGTCGGCTCGACGATTCGACCGCTTCGCGCGCACCGCTTATCGACGCTGTTTACCGTTTACGCGCGAGAAGAACGAGTTCTTTCGCTGAGAGCGAATCGCGATGCAAACGGCGCACTCCGCGAGCGAGAGCGAGCATTCGCCTTCGATGAAAAGTCGATACCGGGAAGATCCTCGATTCATCGAATGTCGCGCCGCTCAATTGGGAATCTCTTGGGATAGACAAGCGCGAGCGTTGTGCGGCGCGATGCGCGTAATTTTCCGCGCGAGCTTCGGCAGCCAGGAAACGCGCCGTCAACGATAGACAGCGAAACAGCGATGTTTCTCCGCGGAATTGCTCCTCCCCCTCCCCGTCCGTCTCAATTCTTCCGGCGCTTTCCGCGCCTCGCGAAAACTGAATCCAACGACGTATCCAATCGTCGGGCGAGGGCGCGTCCGCGGAGGAGAGCCGCGGGATCTCCGCGAGAATGCGCGCGAGAATTGCGCCAACGCGAACGGGCCCATCCGAGATAATCGCTCGCGTTAGGAAATGATTTCCACCAGCGGGTGCAGCCGCTGAGAAATCTTCCCGTGAGAAATTCCGACACTTTTTCGCTTTCCTTCCCAAATCTTTTGCCGCCATGTCGCCATGTCGCGTGGGTGATTGACGGTTCGCGTAAATCTCGACGACGCTTCAGGAACGCCATTCAGGAAGGTCTCGCGATGCGCCCGGTCGTTAAACAGCGTTACAACGCAACGCCGGCACGCAAAGCAGAAAAATTCCAGCACGCGCGCGCGCGCGCGCGCGCGGGCGAGCAGGAGGATTACTCGAGATTACCGCGAGCGAATAAGCGCCAGGCGTGCATATTTGATACATATTAACAAGATAACTTAGGGGAGAGATATCCCTAGAAAGTTTCGACTAATTTGCCAGAAATTTATTTAGCCGTATACAAGCCGCGGGGCCTTATAAAACGTTCAGCGGCAACGCTCGGCTCGCGGCAATTATCGGGCATTACATCTACGCGACGCGCGCAAGCCGATCGTAAATTTACGGTAGTTGAATCTCCAGCGCGCTTGGCGCGGCACGAGATTCATGCGCGCGGCCGGTTAATCGTTAATTAACGTTATCGCGATTAATCTCCGACCGCGTCTTCGCCGCTCCGCTCGATCCGCCTTTTCGGTCCGCGATCTCGCGCGCGGAGGGCGCACGACCGTGACCCGACCGTGATCAACGGTCATCTGTTACACACGCGCGGGCGACCAAACGCGCGAGAGACAATATGACGCCTGGAAGGCTCTTCCAGATAAGATCCCGCGATGATATCAGCTCCGTTTTCCGTCGCGCTCGCGCGATTAACACATTCCGTTCTTTCCGCGGATCGATCATGAGAGAGCGAGAGCGTCGCAGAAGAGAGAGAGAGAGAGAGAGAGAGAGAGAGAGAGAGAGGCGCAGTGTCGGAGAATCGGCAAAGGCAACCACCGACCGCCACATGATTCGACGCGTTTCCAGAGTCTCGAGCTTCTCTCGAGCGGATGCAACGGTCATCCGCAGGACACGTCATGCGGCCCCGGCGAAGGGCCCTGAACGGCCTTGCATAGTTTCGGAAGAGAGGGATCGTTCGGAGCGGTCCCCGCCACTCCGTCTCCGTCCCTTCCCCCCCTCGTTTCCGCCGTAACGGCTGGCCAACTGGCCGGCCGGAGCGGACGCGTTCGAGGGAAGAAGAGAGCTGCGGGAGACCGGGCGAGGTCGTAAAGAAGCGCGCGTCGCGGACCAAGTGCGAAGTCTCGACCTCGATCTCGCTGCGGGAGCACTTTCTTTTACGAGTCGGGTCTTGGAGCTAGAGGCGCGGGTGGCCACCTCGGCTGACCAACAGGGCGAGCGATCATCGTCGAGCGATCCACTGCGGAGACGCACGGCGCGACTCTTTCTAATGGCTTAGAAGGAGAGATATTCACGGCTGTGTTATTGTCGCCGGCCAGACGAGATAATTTAGCGAGATCTCGCCGAGCCTCGATCACGGAGCCGTCCGAACGCGCCACGCAGTCCGGAGTCCATTATCAAACGTTACGCAATCGTGTTAAAGCCTATTACTTTTCTCTCTCTCCTCTCTCTCTTTCTCGTCATCCTCCACTTGCTTTACGATCCACTTGCTTCCCGGTATCCCATGAAATTCGCGTATTCTTAAAAGCGCGCCAAGAGCTTATCCCGCACGCGTACGTGCACAGCCAAATGATTCTCGTTTACGCTCGGGGAAATTTATCGCGACGAAAGACGGTAGAGGAAAGTGTGCAGCGTGCAGCGAGATGCGACTTGCTATTGGCAGTCGTCATTTATGCAGCGTGTAACGATCCCTCGCGAGAAGAGAGCGCATTAACACGCCGCGCGATATCGCTCGAAAAGAAGCCACGTGGAGACGTGTGAAACAACGCGCTCCGTAACGAGCGCGTTTCCGTGGAGACGCAGCTCGATATTACCGCGGGGGGACCGCGGAAGATTAATAAAAGATGCGCGCGTCGTAATGCGACTAGGCGGGATTACGGACGTGTATGCGGAGCAACGAGATAACTTTGCGTCGCAAACTATCCGAGTTCGATTTTCGCCGCGATTTAATCACCGCCATCCAACGCCAAAGCGCCGTTTAACGACGCGCGCCGACTCGAATCGCGCGCAAATAACTCACACCGATGACACTTTACGACACCGATAATTAAACAGACAATTGCCGGGGACAAGTTCGGGGCGGTCTCCGCCTTGGTCGTTACGCCATCTACACGTGTGCACGTGTGCACGTGCACGAATGTATCTCGGCAATCCTCCTCGCGCCCCCATTCAGCTCGCGAGTAATCGCGTCACGTGACGCTAATTACCCGCATCGCGCCTAACTTGGCGCGCCTTCAGTGATGGATCGCGTTCACGCTACGCGGTCCCTCTCTCTCTCTCTTTCGTTACCTGCTAGTACCGTCGAGAAGCTTCGCTTCTCGTGCGATAAAAGCGACAACTTGGCGAAACGGGACGAACGAGCTTTCGCTCCCCATTTCGTTTCGCCGGGCAACTTTCTAGATGCCGAGCATCCCGCTCCCTAGAACCAAAGCTCCCTAGAATCGATAATAATCCCGCGATACCGTCGCGCGTCCAATTCCCGTAAAACAGTTGATGCATATTTCGCCTGTCGGCCTTTCTCTTCGCTCTGCTATCCGATTTGCGATACCATTTTCCGCATCTCGACGTTTCATCGATACGATTCCAATTTATTCCATTGCACGCCGATACCGTCGGAGATCGAATCCGACGCGAGCAACGCTTTTCCCCTTCTCCAATACGGATTGCGAATTCTGAGCCTCGTCAATTACGCTCTGGTGATACGCCGCCTCGCGTCGATCATCCTGACTCGACTGATTTTCCTTTCGATCGTCCCGTGATGATTTCAGGTAACGACATCATAAAACGCAAACATCATCCCGTTAAACGGCCCGTTGAATAAAAGAAATGCCACTCGGATGTCGGCTGACTGGCTGGCTGGCTGGCTTTCTTTCTTTCTTTCTTTCTTTCTCGATGCCCTTACGACACACGATATGCCCTTGGAACAAATGCGCCCAAGGGAAGAATGCGCAGCAACGAAACAAAGTGTTCAGGGGAAACGCGGGGAAAAAGTTCAACGTGATCATTGAACGCGATCGCTCGGTGATTAATGACCGACTCGAGTGGTAAATATTGATAGACATCTAGACGCGCGGAAGAGATCGAGATCGACCTCGAGAGGTCACCGGAGCCGCGCAGGTCGGAAGCGGCTCTAGCCGCTCGTTAGGTTAGGTCCTCCAAGAAGACAAAGACGAGCCGGGAGAGCAGGAGCAGGAGCAGGAGCAGGAGCAGGAGAGAGTGGCGATCGACGGAGAGGATAAACGGGTAAAGGGGAAAGGGGAGCGCGGTCGCGGGGAGGGGGGAGGAGGAGGAGGAAGGAGAGGTGAAAGGAGAGGCAGAGCGCGGCGCGGTTTAGAGGCAAAGTCGTGCTTACCGTGCGAATGGCTGTTCCTCGACCTCGTAGAGTTCCTCAAGGGTCTGTTTCGAGAGAAGTCTCTCTAGCCTCTCGGGCGTGGGAGCGAGGTGCCCCGGGATGCTGGTGGTCTCGAACAGGCTGTCCGCGGTCATGGCCGCTGCTGCCAGGGGGATTATTCTGTCAACGCTCTCACAAAGGGGAGGGGGGGGGGGAGAAGATCGATCCCGATGATGAATGCTGAAAGGTGGCCGAAATGTTGCAACAACACAACAAACAACTATATAAAGATCCAAGAGACTCCACGCGCACACACTGATAAATCGTCACGAGCGTTTCCTTCTCGCCTTCTCTCTCACTCACACCGATCGCGGTCGCGGCAACGCGAGGAAGCGAGCGCGCGCGCGCGCTCGCGCTTTTCCGTCAACACCAAGAAATATCGGCGAATAGCACGTCACCGTCGCGCGTGGTGGATGCCGCAGCGATCGCGGACATTTCAAATCGTACCAAAGCAACCGCCCCTCGATCGCAGATTCGAATTACTTGCTGCCGGAGGGATGCTCCGACGCGCGCTTCTCACACTTGAGTTAACCGCTCGCGCGAATAATGTACGTGGGCACGGATCGAATTCCAAGAAATTCTCCTCCTCGCGCTGTCGTACTTACATGCGCGCACAAATCACGGCAAGCTCCGCGCGACACGCGTTCTCGATCTATCGCTGGAACCTTATCGCGCACTCGACCGTTTGTTGCGACGGTTCACCGACAATTGAACCTTCGCCGCCACTCGCCGTATCCCTACTCTGACGTGGTTCTGCGACTAGAATGGTGGGAAGTGAGACCACAACGGCCGGAATCCGAACATGTCCGAGCGCTGGCGAGAATGAACGAACGGCCTGCTCGAATAGACGGTTTAACTTCCTACTTCAGAGCGAAGCCACGAGGTTAGGATTTGAGCCTTTGGGCGGCTCTCGTGATCGTTCGCATTAACGTTTCCACGTTCTTGATTTCTCCCCTATACTAGTCTTACGAGTCTTATAGTTTTACATTCCCCTATGCTGGTATTCGCTCGAATTACATTTATCTATGCATATCGCGCGCATTTGTCTTCGATGCGGAAAAGGATTCTCTCGTGACAGAATTTTCTTCAAACCGGTCAACGGCCAAATTTTTCAATTGTTGCTTTCGTTAGCTTCCGCTGTTAACTTCATGCTGTACATTGTAGAAAGCATTGCCGAGCATCGCTTAATGAATTCACTTGCTGCATGAATTCTGAATTCATCCGTTTATATCCGTTGATATCAACGGATTAACGCAGCTGTTTTTGGAACAAGTCGATGAATGAGTCGCAGTCAAGGACGTAGGACGTGCGACGTGCGAGAATATCACTCGCACGGAAACGGGAAAGGATCGGATCGGATCCGCGTATCCAGTATCCAGTATCCGACCACCGAACGACCAAACGCAGATCGCGCATCAAACGGTTTCACGGATTTCACATACCAATTCATTCGTACCAAACACGAAAATAAGATGGCCATTATAAGGCGGCTACATCGATTTAATAATTTACCTACGGGCGCTGTTTTCCATTCCATTTTAAATCATTGATCTAGCATTTCAGTTTATCGCATTTCATCGTGCATGCACGCACGCGCGCGAATAAAACAAGCGCACGAACCTAATGGTTCAAGCGCGGCAAGCATAAATAATTTATTATTTTCCGGCGTATCTTCCGGCCTCTCGCGAATTTTGCGCGCGAGACAACTGGACGGACATTTATCCTCCCCCCTTCGCCCCACCCCTCTCTCTTTTTCTCTCTTCTGTCGCATCGTTCGAGCTGCTCTATTCTCAAAGCTCAACCGTATTCGCGGGACGGTAAATTGAATAGCTCACACACAGCCGCTGCCGTAAACGGTGCCTCCTCCTTAGCTCGGAGTAGCAAACAAACGCGCTCTGAGCCGGGAGGCCCGTGTACAGCATGACAGGATCTTGTCAACCGCTGTACATGATTATGGCGAGCGAGCATGAATAATGGAATGCATAATTTATCGGTTTTGCGGCACACCACGCCGCGGGAACGGATGGCGAGAGAAGACGCGGAGAAGAGGCATACGCGCAGGGACAAGCATACCGCGCATAGTTGCAACTTGAGTGTGCGCACTGCGTGCGTCCCTCTAATAAGTCGGAGCGCAGCTTCCGACGCTCAAATAAATCGGCCAATCACGATAAGAGTAACCGTTGTCCCCTCGCGGCTGCCGCGGCGTAACGCGCGCCTGGCGCGTGCACTGGCTGTTCCAAGTGAATATTAGTCCTGAGAAAAGCAGGTCGAGGCGGCGATCTCGCCGATCGATCCATGAATCGCATCAATGTGCGCATTCGTGCATTCCCTGCCTTCGCTGTGAGAAAGTGTCCTTGCAAACGGATAGGATAATATACACGTCTCGATGTTAGCGGTGGCGGCTGGAAGAGAGCATGAGAACTTGGAAGCGCGCATAAAGCGAAACGGAGACAACTTCAAGCGAGTGGTTACCAAAGAATGCGCGTTCCAAACGGACGCGTTTCCACGAAAAGAAAACGGACGACTGCGCGAGGATTAGCAGTATCTTATTCGACAAGTATCGACAAGTATCGAGAGTGCAATTACGAGTATTCGTATACGTCGTAACGTGACGTTACTCACGAGTAACGTAACGTTCGGAATGCAGATGATGCAGATATCGACAATGCTCATTGCTCAAGTCTCATTTTTAGTCGATCGAGAAATCGCAACGCGAAAAGCGTTTCAGCATGACGAAAAGCGGATAAGTGCCGTTCAGTACTTCGTTCCCTCCCTAAGTATCCGGTCTCGCAGATTCTAGAATGCGATAGCCGATGTAACGTCCGTTATGAATCGTGATTCAGTGAATCGTCGTTCTGCACGCATTCGCGTGCACTGCTCACGCATTTCCCACGCGACTTTATTATCGGCAAGTATTTCGTCGAAATTCATCAGGAAAGCGAATAATATGTTAATATTCGTATTACCGAGAACCCATTAAAGCCTCGTTATTATCGTCGACTATTGATTGGAGCGATAAACCATTACACTTTCTCTTGTCCCTTTCAAAGGAAGGAAGGTCTATTTAGGCGACTAGGGTCAGCTATCTGAGATCCGTTAATTTCATTCAGAGTTTAACCAATCAGCATGGTCGCTAATCAGAAGAAAAGGTTCTTCTTCTTATGAGTATTTAATGAGTTTGTAATGAAGGCAAAAACTGTATAAAAGCATATATATCGCGGTAGATATGGATCTAAAAGTATTTATCAAGCGAGTAAAAGTATTTATTCTCAGAATCTGACATTTTGATGTTATTTTTGATGTTATTTTTGATGTTATGACATTGTTCATTGTTATTTTTCCGTATTCTCTCATTCAAATCTTGCCCTGCAAATTGTTCAACATTTATTCGATATTTCGATACATCTCTGTTACAGGATTACACTCATAACTTCATCGTGCACGTTAATTAATCATTAAATTTTGGCTCGTCTATCGCGTACCGTTATAAAAGAGCCGACGAAAAATATTGGAGTCTATTTTGAAGAAAATCTGGAATACTGCTTTTGGAAAGTTGCCCAAGCCATTAACGGTAGAAACGGATCAAAGGCAGAAACTTGTGAAAGACGTCGTAAAATGTGTCGGTAAAAAATCATAATGCATTCATCATTAATGCCAGAGCGGAACGCTAACGGAAAGCATGAATAGGATTCTCCACGTATTTTTGGTAGAAAGAAATATCATTTTTTCAAATCGCATTTATTTTAATCAATGTTCAGTTTTCATACAATACATCACAATAGATACAAAATTCATGACTTTTCCTTATATCTAACAATATCCCGTTCGTTTAATTCTATTCATTCGTTGCACGATAATAGCAGTTTACTCTCAACGTCATTCCATTGATTCCATACTGTCGATTTAACAGTACATTCCGGTGTATGGACAGGAAATTGTCTGCAGCTCGCGGCGCGTCGACGAGGAAGCGATATCTCCAATAACGTTACTGGGGCGTGCCAAGTTTCGTTGCAACGGATACACCACCGTCGCTCGGTATTAAATGTAGACATTAGTCGACTATCGTTTATCGGCGAAACGCGAACGGGCTTCTAATTAGGCCATAATTCATCGGCCATTTTTTATGGCCATGGCTGAGCTAACGCGCTTGGCCGCGTCGTCGTCCGTTTCCGGAGTCGTGTACGCGCATTCCTCGGGTTTTCAATCTCGCGATACGCGGAAATCGCGGAAATGATGACACGATTGGGGCGAGGCTGAGCCTCCCGCGATGAGCTCAGGATAGCCGCAAAACTATACAAACGATAATACAGACAGTAACGCTGGGACTGACTGTCCGGAGAATCTAAACAACGATACATCACGTCACAAAGTCATCGTAATTCTAGAGAGTTCTAACGTCAACGAGGATGTCCGCATGCGGGATAATCGACGAATCGATCTGTGTCCATTGTGTCCGAAACGTTCCTCGGAATTCCGTTTCCCGGATCCGCTCTAGCTCGCACTCGGACGCTTCTTCGATTCGGCCGCGCCACGGGAGGAAGGGAGAGAGAGAGAGAGAGAGAGAGAGAGAGAGAGAGAGAGAGAGAGAGAGAGAGAGAGAGAGAGAGAGAGAGAGAGAGAGAGAAGAGAAAGGAAGAAAGACTCGCGCGGTCGCGAACGTGGCTGGAATCGTGCTCGCACTAGCTACAGGCACGTTTCCTGCCGGGCCTTCCGGCGTGCGCTCGCATCGTCCGTAGAGGAGAACACGAGCTTGCCTCGCCCCGTCTCCATCCTCCGTCTCTACGACTCCACTCGTTTCGTGACCGGGCGCCGATGGCCGAGGTCGCGGCTTCCGTCGTAGGAGCGTTGGGAAACGGACGGACGCGACGCCGAGCGAGGAGGAGAAGGAATTCCCGGTAACTTTCCCTCCTACGCACGAACGGCCGCGATGCGCGCGACGAGGGCGCCAGCGATGGGATCAACCGTCATTTTTCGTCATTCCGTGATCTAATCGCCGATAACGCTCCTCGGCGGCGGAGCCGTTGCGTCGCACATCTACCGCAAGAGATTATGCGTCGCTGGAGAAGTATGCATCATCCATGCGTCTCCATGCGTCTCTTGTCCAAGTCGTCTGCGCGACACAACAAAAGGCATGCCGAGGCCGCATACTTTCCGCGAAACTCGCAATTAGCATACAGGCATGTTAAATGTGCTCGCGAGAAGTCTTGCGATATTGTTATGGTTTCTCGTCTTCGAGACGTTTCGTCGTGCATTGGCAAGCCAACGCGCAGAATGAGATAAAAGATTATTCAAATCTATCAGTTCTCGACCCAAAGCGCACAAATAGGACAACAATATTTGGAATCTTAGAAATGCTGATCCCTAAGCATCCTCGAGTACTTTCGAAGCGAGAGTGGCTTTTCGGGAGACGGGAATGTATCCGCGGGCTCTATCTATCTTGATCTATTCTATTTTAATCGTAATCTCGGGCTATCTGAAACGAGGTTGTAAATCAGGAACCCTAATCGCGCCGCTGCTCCTTAGAGGAGGTCCATATTTCAAGAGGACGCGTTAACGGCGCGCCGTAAAATTTTCCTCGTCTCACGCTCCTTGTCGAGCCCCACTTACTTGCGACAAAGTCGCAACTTTTGTTTTTTGAAAAATTCAAAGGCACATAAGAAGCGATCGAGTGCAGATTTCGACTTCCGACCGGCAATGCCACGCTCGAGAATTGGATCGGACCCATCGCTGCGGCGGGTCCCCGCTACCTGGCGAGCCTTTCTAATCCGTCAAAGCGAGTTGATGTTTTCGCGCCAGCTAGTAGATAGTAACGGACGTGCTGCCTAGCAGAAGGGGCAAGGACGGCCGAGGCCGAGCGTGGCTGACGCGCTTGCACAGAAGGAAATCATGCTCCGAAGAAAGACAGAAAGAGAGAACGACGCGCGGGATACTAAACAGCAACGACCGCACGCTCACGCGCGCGTACCTACGTGCGTGTGGCATGAAGCTTGCCGCAAGTGTATGCGCGTGCGCGTGCGCGCGGTTGCCACTGACACCGGATCTCGGACGGAGTTAGGCGCAACGTGGGATCTTGTAGAAGCGCGCATGGAATTTCGTGCCCTCGCGACATCTCCATGCAACGAGAATGCGAATGTGAATGCATTCGTCTCTTTCGCTTTCTCGATCCCCGTCGATCTGCAGCAGATTCGCTCGATTCTTCGAATTAATTGAGAAAAAGCTCGATGCGTTAGGTTAGGTTTATCGATGGGGAGATATGCCTCACGCGAAAAGGTCCTGATTTCAGGCTTCGATGAATTTGAAATGTAATTCAAACGACACGGCACGACACGAAAAAGAGAACTCGCACTCGCGCGCGTTCTTTTTTACGTTAGGTCGCTGCAATTCTGAGTAAGCTGATAATAAATGACGATCGCGTTTATCGCGCGGAATGCATGTATACGCAGATGCGCCGTCGTCGATGTGCGCAAACACGTTCGAGGAATGTATAATTTATTCAATTTAAATTATGTGTATAATGGTATTCTCCATAATTATTTTTCTTTCGAGACATTGACACAAAATTTATTGACATTGTATTATTCAATTAATTATGTTTAGTTAATTGCACGGAACATGCAGAGGGAAAAGATGTTTTTCCTTTTTTTTTTCAGGACGTTCTTCATTGCTGAAAGCCAATGTAGATTAAATCCCGCACGTTTCCTGCGCTTCTTTTCATCGTCGATCCATTGTCGATGTGTCTGAAATCTTTTGTGTTTTCCAGTTCACCAAGTTTAATGTCTTACTCTGGGACAGCTGTTCTTTCGGACGCAAACGCCATTGTAATCGTCTCGCACGTATCCATCCTTGCAGACGCAACCGCGAATGCAGACCTTCGTCCTGGTGCATGACATTGTCTTCCACTGATCCATGTTCTCGCACGTTTCCTGGCAGGTCGGATCTCCGGAACACTCGCTGTGCTTTTCATATTCTTTGCACGTCGCGTCGATGTCCTGATAATCTAAAGAAAATCAAAGCATGCTAAATCGCACAAAGGAAAGAGAAAAAAAAGATCGCCCTCATGTGTTCGTTCGAGGAACAGAGAACGAGAGACAAAGACAGAGAGAGAGAGAGAGAGAGAGAGAGAGAGAGAGAGACTTCCTGACCTTCTGAATATGCAAACAATGTGAGATCTGTTTCAGACAATGTACACTTACTTTCCCCCGTCTTCAGATCTGATACGTCGTCGTCCAAATCGTCTGAACAATAAATGCCGCAAAAAACTGCGAAAACGAGCAGCGCAATTTGCACCTCGAGGAACTTCATCGTGCTGGAAACGCAGCAACACATGCGAGCGAGGTGCGCATCGTTGGGCTTTAAATACCCGCGAGATATCAAATTGGTGCAGCTTCGTTATCAAGTCCGTGACCAGTTTTCCCCTATGTAGATTCTCGATAACAGCATGCCATAACTCGTGGCTGAAAGGGCCGCGTAGATACGGGCAAAGTGCACAGGAAGAGACAGATACATTTTTATTTCCCTCGGCGGGAAATCGCAACGACTTTCTTGCAATTCACGTTATATATTTGTGGAGAGTTTCAATTATACAATAACTAATTTACGTACAACATAGATAAGTATCTTAATCTACTAAGTTACATGTATTACAGTTTCTTAAACAATTATGACAGATATTAATATTCTTACTTTTCTCTTTTCTCTTTACTTCGTACGAAGAACGAAGATCTAACTTGAAAATGCTGTTGCGTTATTACTGATTTCATTGTGAATTATTAAGGTCAAGCGAAAGAGCTCCTGTTATCAGATATTCAAACATGAATCGCGATGTAACTTCTTTCCTTTTTTTTTTATGGCATTCTTTCTCAATATGAAAATGCATTATCGATTTTCTTTCTATCTCTTTCTAAGATCGGTTTTCCCAATATACAAAATAAACACACGTTATCATGTAACAAAAAAAAAAATAATGATAATGTATGATAATGAGGAGCCATTCGTTTCATATATAATACACTTTGTCATGTGTATTACGTAGAGCATTCATTAATGCATTATCAAGCATTAAATTCGATTATTTATATACTATACAAAATTAACTGTGGAACTGACATAAGAATCTCAAAATGATCTCAAATCAAACTTTAATTTTTTTAAACAAGCTTGTCTTTGAAATTAGTCCAATTTATATTTGATTAATATAAAAGTAAATTAACATTTGAGAAATAACATCGAATTATTCGATTTATTCCATTAATCGATAAATATATAGATTAATACGTAATAATGAAAGGAATTGATGATGATCGATAAAAAGCTACAAAAATATTCCGGTGTGCCTCACATTGATCGGTTGACCGTTGTTGTCATAACACTGTTGACGCAAGGAAAGCGACTATATCACAGAGAAGCAGAGAAGCAGCGATGGGCGGCGTTAGATCGAATTTACCAAATCTTTGCTGCAATGGCTCTCTGCATTAAAACGGTCTTGCTTCGCTGTTTCATGCGCTCAATGAAGTATTCCTTGCCTTCCAGGTTATCGTCGACAGGTACAAACCCCTCATTCTGGCAACAAACGAGAGTTAGTTGGCTCCTGAGTCGAGTTTTCCATCACGTATGGCTGATCATTATCATCATCATCATCATCATCATCAATATCATCATCATCATCATCATCATCATCAATATCATCATCATCATCATCATCAATATCATCATCATCATCATCAAGATCACCACCATTATCATCATTCATTTTTGTTGTGAGACATATTTCTTCATTTTTATCATCATTTCGGTTACTATGATCATCATCACGAAAGTGAATCGATCGATCGACTATTTCGTACAACAGTCGACAGCCTACGCCAAGAGTCTAACCAACCTTGGTGCTAACTGCATCGCCCCCCTCTCCCTCTCCCCATCTCTCATAATCGTCTTCGTCTCTCTCTTCACCCTCGCTCAATGGCCCGGCTTGTCTCTTGTTAGGTGGCACGGTTGAACCGCTACCACCTTGCTGATGTTCCACATCGTCCCCACCTTCAAGCATCTTGTTGATCTTCTCCTTTGCCTCGTCGACCTTCCTCATTGGATCCGGCGAGTAACTGCGATCGCTGTATCGGTCACGCGATGACGCTCGACGATCTCTGAAGTCCCGCCGGTCGCGAAAATCGCGAAAGCCTTGTTTGCCATGAAAGAATCTACCACCACGATTACCACGACCACCACGACCACCGCGATTGTTGAAGCCGCCACCACGGCGATTACCGAAACGATTATTATGCTGATTATTGTAGAAGCGATTTCGGTTCTGGAAATTATTGCCGCCACCGCGATGATTTGGATTGTTGAAGCCCTGGAAGCGCGGCTTGTAGTATGTGCCACGATTGTTGTACGGTCGGAATTGCCTCTTGCGATAATATCCACGATCACCCGACCTACTGCGACTGCGACTTCTTGTGTACGATCTGGAACGCGATCGTGATCGCGACCTGCTGTAAGTGCCAGAGGGTGATCTGCTGTATTTTCTCTCGTAACTTCCAGATCGTCGATTCGAATAAGAACGTGAACGACTTCGTCTCGGAGAGCGCGATCTTGATGAACCTGAACTGGAGGCGCTACGTGACCGGCTACGAGAACGTTTCGCTGGACGATCTCTGCTCATTCGTTTGTTCATGCCGCCACGGCTATTGGATTCGCGTTTCTTCGGTGTTTGTCGATGGCCTCGCTCGGTTTCACTGTCGGAATCAGTCCTTGGACCTTTAGCTTGATTTTGATTCTTTGCTGTTTGTAGCGGACGAGGTGGCTCAGGTGGATGTCCGCTGTTCTGACCAATCGGTTGGAACTTGCCGCCCAAATTGTTGCTGGAGCTGAATTTGGTTGGTGTGGTCTGCGACATGGACATGGTCGGATCTTTGTACGATTGAAATTTGTTTTGCGGTTGCGGCGTGGGATACTTGACAGGTGCTTGCTTGGGTATTGGCGGTTCCTTTGGTAATGGTGGCGGAGTTGGTGTAGGTTGTGGTGCTGGAGCTCTTTTCTCAGCAAGTTCACGTTGCATTTGTTTGCGTATATTCAAAGATTTCTCAAGAGCAGCGCGCTGTAATCTTTCCTCCAATTCGTTGTCGTCGTCCTCGTCGCTGTCTACAAACACGTTGGATTGTACTTTCTTGCTTTCTGCTGGTTCTTGCCATTTTTGTGGAGGAACATCTTTTTGCCTGAAATCATATATCGATTTGCAATCGAATAAGAATTGACGTTATCTTAAACTTTTTTCAAATAATACTATCATTTATTTAAATGTTTATATATATAATTTAAATATAATTTTAATACTCATAATTTAATATAATTTAATTGCATTGTGCATAATCACTCACCTAGCCGCTTGTGCAGCTTTCCATTTTGCATTTAATGCAGCAGTATCCAGTGTAGGAAGTTTTGGTTCTGGATGGATTAACTGGGATTCTTGTTCAAATATATCCGTCAACGGCTTCCTCTGAATTTCTATAACGAGTGATTATGTATATATATATATATATATATATATATATATATATATATATACACACATATATACACCTACACGTGTGCATGAGATCTTTCCATATTCAATAACGTATTTCAATAATGCATCTCTTAAACATACCTTTTCTTTGTTGTGCAGTCATCGGCACTCGGGATTCCCGTTCGTGATAAGCTTTCGAAGCTTCGTCTCTCTCCCTTTCCCTCTCCTTGCGCAGCTCTTCCTCTCTACGTGAACTCTCAGCTAGCTTCTCCGCGTTGCTAAGAGGGGAAGGTATGTCATTATACTGTGCTACATACCTAGTAAATATAAAAACATAAGTAGAATACGATATCGGAAGGCCGCGATAACTTTTCCGTTCAGTCAGTTAGTTGTGCTAGCTGAGAATATTAAAATAGAATATCAAATAAATGAAATGGACTGTTGCATAAAAGCGCGAGATCAATGAATTAAACCAAGTGTAAATTAATTAGAAGATGATAAAAATTAAATCATTAGAGTTTCAGTAGATTCCAACCTTTTCAGCGCCGCACAGTCTTTCTCAACCTTCGCGTAATAAGCATTAAGTTTGGACTCTAACTGTTCCAAGTCGGGCAAAGATGACTTTCTCAATGCTTCCAAGTCTCTCTCGAGTTTGTCCTTGTTTTTACGCTTTTTCCGCTCCTCCTTCTTCTTCTTTTTTCGGCTCTTCTTATCCTCCTTATCCTTGTCCTTTCCTTTCTTCTCTTTTTTCTTCTTTTTCTTCATCTTTTCGCTCTCAGAATGTTTCTTTTCCTTTTCTCTTTCTCTCTTCCATCTCGCCGTCTCCTCTAAGAATTTTCTTACCTGTGTAAAACCATATGAAATAGATGTTACGATAATCTCCATACGATCCATGAATCTTAGAAAGCAACGAAAGATCAAAAACACAAATTATACTTACTTTATCTTCGTAATCGGAATCATCCTTGGTCTGTTCAAGAAATTTGCGCACTTTAATTTCGTAGTCGTCCATTTTCTCACGGGTATTCGCAGTGTAAGAAGCTGGTGCGATAGCATCGTGAGTGGTAGCGGTTGCAGCAGGAGGATTGTTATACTGCGCCATACGTTTACTAAGTGGCGAAAGTGAACTGCGATGATCTTTCTTATGTTTACGTTTGCGACTTGGTGAACGTGATCCCGATCGTGAACTACCAGATGACGATGACGTACTAGAGTCTGAGCTAGAAGAGCTCGAAGAACCACTGGACGAGGAGCTGGAACTCGAACTCCATCTTTGCCTCTTCTTTGATCTAGACTTCCTCTCCTTCTTGCGTTTCTTTTTATCTTTTTTGTTCTCAACAACGTCGTTCTCTGCCTCGAAGCTTTTAAAGGTGTCCAGGGGATTCAACGATGCCGTGAGGGTTTTGGATTTTATATACTCAATGGAGTTTCGCGCTTCTTCGTGGCAGGGCGCGATTGCCAAGCAATTTTCATATGCCTTTTGAGCATCTTCGTATTTTTTCTCGTCTTCGTAACTACGACCAAGCGCTACTAATGTTTCTGCCATGTATTTACGAGCATTAGTGTGTGTCTGGTTTAATTTTAAAGCCGTCTCAAAATCCTCAATAGCCTTCTTGAAACTGCCGCTATTTGCATATCTGTAACACGGGAAATAGAATATTAACTATATCTGTATACACGATGAAACATACACGCAAGTTTTAACGGGGAAACTTACAATGCTCCTCGAGCAACTAAACCCTCAACATTGCGAGGATCAACGGTAAGCGCTTTGTTGAGACATTGGAAAGCTTCGGAATGACGTCCGGCCTTGAAATGATCTATACCCTCAGCAACGCTTCGGAATGCCCACTTGCTTGCTTGAGCTTGACGCAATTCAGAAGCGTATTCACTCGGCGGAAATCTCTCTCTGCACAAACAAGACAAAAAATGATTATAAATACACGATAATCGAATGCAAATTTATCAGTGTGGTAACAAAATAATGTTACCTCAATCCAACCATATTGGAATGATTCTCTTGTCCGAGAGTAACTAAGTCGCACAGATATTTAATGTTGTTTGGATTGTTGAAACCAGTACTGTTCTCCAACAGCGTTTCATAACTTTGGCCTTTGTTGTCCATCGCTTTCCTACACCACAGAGAAAAATTGCTAATTACTAAAGACTGCAAAGATCGTTGCGACCTTCGGCAAAGAAGAGGAAACCAAAGCTACTTCGTTAACGGTAAAACCAAAGATTTGATAATCATGATAGCCGAATCCTTATGATCCCACAGACCGTATCGATCGCCCGTTTGATGATGCACATGTGCGCCTTTCAGTTTTATGACATCTCTTTTACCATGTCTTTCTTTTCCTTTTTTCTGTCTATACGCGCATATGTATCTGTGTGTGTGCATTATCCGTTGGTCCTTTCATAAACGATAAAGTTTTATTATTCCTGCACATAGAGCTGATCTCTCGACTTGCACGTATTATACAGTGATACGATACTAATACCAAAGATGCTTTAATATTCATCTCAGTCGCATCGTAGTGATGCTAATGCAACTTCTGGTATTAGACTCGATCGGAATCTGTCTGTTTGTACCGTTAAGAAGCAGCAAGTCTCTGAGATAGGGATGTGATACAGGTTGATAAGATCCCTTTATTACCAGATACATAATCTCATAGTTAAAAAATCCATATTGGTACACAACCTCAGTATTATATAAACTCGTCTCTCACCTTTCATGTATCGCTAAGACGAATTTTTAGTATTTTGTATCACATTTGTAATCGAAGGATTTTTTCTCAACATAAAAGCACACGGTTTATCATCGATCGATGGTGATTTCGGTTTATACAAGATATATATATATATTTTTTTTTTGGTGCGATAAAATAAATTGCATAGCCCTAGGATAGGTTGGGAGCCACGCCTGAGTATCTATTATCTTCCAAGGCCAAAAAAATTTTTTTTAGATGTAGTATTTTCGCCTGTTTGCATTTTATGATGTCAATTTGTTATCAACATGACATCACTTTTTTTATTTCAATATAAGCTGTAAGTTTAAACATTAAGGCATTATTATGACATTAAGGCGCGATTCCTTTGAGGCTTAAAGGTAAAAAGGTTATGGGCGATTAAGATTAGAGTTGTTTGGTCTCTGCTTATGCACCTTCCTATAGTTCACGCAATCCACTTTACATTCATGAAAGAAATGATACGCGCGGATCGCGCGATTGCATAGAGAGATACATGTATAGTTTTCACTAACATGGAACGATTTGCATAAGATATGTATACATCCTATACATCAATATAAGAATATGTATAATATATCATATACATTAATATACATTTTCACAAGTAATATAATTAAAACATGTAGATTAATATGTACATATAATGAGATATCTCGAATAAGAGACCAAACAACTTTAAATCAGTGTTATACCTACCATCGGCTGAACTCATTCTGACCGCTCAAGGCTCAATATCTCATACTGGAAAGTCAACCTCAAAAGTCATTTGCGCCATAGTCTGGCTGGTGCTTTGAGAGTAATATATCACAAACGTAGATAGAATATGTGCGCACTAGAGCCATGTCAACCAATGCTCAAGGTTTGAATTCATTTGTATCACATTAGAAATTCATCATCATACTGACTATCAACTTTTTACGTTACATAGAGTGTCTGGCACCTAAATTCATAAAAATGTGTAAGAGCAATCCAATCTAATGTACCTAATTTTGTTAGTATCACAGTGCTTCTGTTAAAATTCGACTTTGTTTCCCACCCGCCATGCCATTATTCCTTACCTTATCTATTTTTCGCTTTGTTACTTTTATCTAATACAAGGAAACACTTGGAATAGAAATATAATAATAAAAGAACTATCGCAAGCAACATACAATTGAGAGTCAGTGTATTGCATCTTAAGTTTCGATCGATTAACAATTGACAATCCAAAACAAAAACGTAGATTTCCTTTCAGTGCAAGTGCTCTTACAATGATATACAATGGACAAGAGTATAACGCTTTTATATATCGTTTATCGTGTATGAAATATCTTTCTCCTAGTAGTATCAACTTCTAAGAGTTAGCGAAGCGTATTACGGATTGAGTAAATCAGCAACTAAGTTTTTAATTAAGTTCGATTACTTACTTATAGGCTTCTGGAAGATCATCGGAATGGATAAGTCCCATAGGTGGGTGTGGCGCTTGCCCTTCCCGGGCAGGTACGTTCATAACTGCAACAACTCGTTCAGCTTCAACGTTAACTTCACTCACTACGACGCAGACGAGATCATTTGCCATGTAGCCCCTTGTTACACCCTTCTTGTCCACCGCCGGCACAGTGGCCGTATTTAATATCAATGCCTGATAATATAAATGATACAGAAATTTATTAATTTAAATTGATCAAATTTAATTTAATTTTCAAAAATATGCATTAATAAAATTATTATAAAGAAATTATATTTACTATTGACATATTGACATACCTTAACTCCTAATTCAGTAACAACTCTGGGACAGTCGCTAGAGTTGCAAAGCACCTTCAGAAGCAGACCTGCGGCACTTTTTCCCATTACTTGTGCGTAAATCACATCTCCAATAACCAAACTCTGCAAGTCAAATGAGAAAAAAAATCATAAATTATAGTAATAAGTCGAAAATTCTTGAGCAATATTCACTTCATGTATTATTCTCTAATATTACCTCCAGAAAATTACGAATACGTTGGGATTTCTCCATGGTGACAAAAGTATCAAGCGCTGGTGCTGTTGCATAAAATTCTGGAAAAATATTAAATTATTGATATTATGTCATCTTATTATATGCAACATTATAAGATATTTTAAAGCATTGTTACCTTCGTCTCCCAATTCTTGCTTGATACACTCCACAGATTTGTCCAAGTTTGCTTTATCATATAGAGCATCCGCTTTTTTAGCAAGGAACTGCTGAAGCTTCAGTCGCTTGCCTCTATCTCCAAAGCTTTTAAAGACGGAATTCCATTTAGTTAAAGCATATTCATTCATAAAGATTTATCAAAATAAAAATTTAGTATGTCCCAATCACTGTAATTACATGTGTGTGTGTGGTGCGCGCGCGCGCGCGCCACATATGTGTGTGTGTATATATATATATATGTATATGTATATATATGTATATACCTAAGAGTCTTTTGACGCTGTTGGTATATCTCAAAGTTAGGATCCTTGAGATTAAGCATAACTAGTTCGTTTTCGTTGCGTTCACCTTCCCATACTTTCTGCAACTGCTGACCATGGTAGTTCAAGGCCTGCCCCACGAGACGGGCGTCCATAGATTCCATTTTCGCTCACCAATCTAATCTACGAAACACGTCGGTTTATTCCGCGTTATCTGCAGTTGCAGGCGTGTCGTCACTACATATAGAAATTATTTTATGGATATAGCACCGACACGCTATTACAGAGATGTCTCTAACCCTCATATATAAAAAGATCCTTTGAACGTGCTAACGTTCAATGCGCTCACGTGTAACGTACTACGTACAACGTGCCTGATCGTTCAGTTCGATTCAATCACATTTGCAAAGTAACACGTCACCGCTTTTGTTCGTTCGTTCGTTATTATCATCGCGCACCCACCCACTGTCCTTCGATGGCATTGTGTCGAGACATCGGAGATTGCAGGATTCTGCGCGCCAAACGTGGAACGCTAAAAGCGACCATATCGGCGAAATTCAGCGCCAATGCGATGATAAAGATCACACCGCCGTGGCAATACCGTGGATCTACCTCGCAATAACGCTTATACATGGACGAGAAGCGACCCGCTGAATTGATTTATCGACAACAAAATGGTCGTTGTGGCGTGACCGTGCAAAGAGAAACCGGGGGGAAAATGCAAAGGGCATCGGCGCCATGACGCTCCTCGTCGAATGGCCACCTCTCTCACGTTCGCTCGCTTCTCGCCGGAGCGACGGAGCTAATTACAACGCTGTTACTTACCGCTTCGTTACGATATTACGTTCCGTAGTGATCCGGCAATATGAATTCACAGAGAATCACGATATGCAATGAAACATTATAGAACAAACGAGAGCAATCGTACGGCTAAAGAGGCCAATCGATATTCAACCGTACTGCGGTGAGAGTCACGATGCAATGGACGGAAGAAAGCGAAGACAGGGCGTAGATTATTTTTAATGCACGCCGTGGCCACATATCGAACTAACGTCTGGCGGCTAGTTTGAAATACTACAAAATACGCTTCCATATACGTTTGAAATACTTCCAAATACGAAGCAAACTAAAGCAAATTATTTAAAATCTTGCGTACGCAAGATCAGATCTGATGTGAGATACACGATTTATTTTACTGTTAATTATTTATATTATAATATTATAATGATGTATAACATATTGTAAGGGCAATTAGGATGGATCATCAATTGTCATAGAACATATAAATTTAATAGATAAATTATTCCGTAACAATACACATCAAGAATTTGCAATTATATAATGTAATCATATAATAATATTATACAATAAGTAACAGAGGACATGTAAAATACAAAATATAAAATATAATGTCAATGTTCTGATATAATGTTCTGATTGTCAGAAGTAACATGTCGCTGCATCTTATATTAGAACAATTTTTCAGATATATCGAGGCAATGTATTCAACAATGATACAGTCTTATCTGACTATGTATATATTGTCATTCTATATCTTATACCTTTTAAAAAATAAGTAAAGAGATAAGCAATATCATTCCTGATTTCTCAGTTGCAAAATGGCATTGGCTACAGTTACAGTTTCAAAGTACAATCCCAAAATTATACATTAAACGTTACATCTATAAACATCTTCAAAAAAAGAACATATGTCTTAAAGAAATTGATTCCCAAGTATTCATTTCTGAAACGCCACAATGCCTTTAGAAAATGGTACTTATGCGAAACTTTGTACACCTATACAGCTTATTAAATTTGTAAATGTTATTAACACATTCACGCCTTATGTTATTAATACATTGCGCCTTATGCGCAAATTATGAATTATGTATTACACAATCTTATCTTGTTTCTTAATTTTCTTTTTTCTTTACATCTATATTCCAGTAATAAAGAAGTTGCATCACTATTATGCCATTTGCTAATGTAGAACACGTGTACATTATTACCATAGTCGCATCGCCCGTTTCTTGAATAGAAGTAAAAATTCGTGCAAGAGAACCAAAGAACAACATAAAACACGTTACCGCCGACAGTTGGCCGGTGTTTCCATTGGAATAATTCGTGTGGGCTTGCATAAACTGGAATCATATAAAAACATCGATTGATCTCGCCGATCTTTTTGAGAAAAGAAAAAGAAGGAATACGGATTAACATACGATGAAAAAGAGAAATAAATTATTACATTGATCCAAAGTCATTTGGTTAAAATTCATTGGCCATAATTAGATTATACGTACTTTACTAATAAGAACAATGGGTATATTCATTGCTTGACATGCCCAGAGAACACGGATGGGTGCTAACCCACTGTTTGCTGCAAAGATCACAGATAGATAAGCGGCAAGAAACGTAGTTGCCTTTGTCGTTTCCCCGCCATAATGCATCACTAAGATTGCAATAATTAAAGTCTGAAGTCCCAAAAAGACTCCATCACCCCAGGCACTGAAATTAAAATCAACATTAGATAAATATATCCGATTGAATTGTGAACAATTAAATAAAATTATATTTCATTAAGAATAGAAATAGCATTTTATTAATTTATTTACCTAAATGGAAACCCATTCATGAAACTATAGGATGACATCGCACTGATGGCAAATAAATCCAACAGCACACTGAAGACATTGATACCCTTGCCACTCTTATTTTTTAAAATCTTTAGAATTTGTGGTATTTTTACTAAAGAAGAATGAGAATATATTATTATATCTAGAAAATAATTATTAGGCGGACAGGTGATAAAGGACAATTAAATTAAAGATTATCATCACAGATAATACATATGTACTGCCATATTAGCATAATTGTAATTGTGGCTAATATATGTATCTATTTTCACAAGCTAAACAAGCTAAAATAGGTACTTTTCTATTACTTATACTTATACTTTATATTAATATTTATATACTTTATATTTTATCAAAGAAAATTATGATACTAACCAAGCAAGGAACCAGCAATGATACCCAAGCCTAAAGTTTTGCTCAGACTTGCTTTGAAACATCCGACTGAAACATTTTTAGCTAATTGCGTTTTATCTATGAACAGATCTATTTATTATAAAAATTTTGTTGCCTTGATGAATCAACAACAAATGAGACAGTTGCAATAGAGATAAATTGGATATCATATAATATTCCTCAGGAATGAAAGGAGACAGATGATATTTTATTTTACTTTCAAAGCGGCGCCAATTAATTGAATCACAAGATAACTCGCGATTCTTAATATTTTGAATGCCGCGCGGGTATTTTTTGTTTACGTGTCATAAACGATATGAAACGTTGCCTTCGTGGATTAATAAATAGATGAATAGATAAAATAATCGATGATAACATACTGTGAAAGAAATTGAACTCGTCAAAGTACTCCCTCATACATTCTTGAGTAAATAACAATAATGCCACTTTTCTGATAAGCTGAGCCATAGTTTGATAATTCGCACTCTACTCATTGACCGTATTGCTTCGTAATCTGCGCGAGTTGCGAGGAAGAGCGGTCGCGACGAATCGTCGTTACGTCATTGATCATTGAACGTTTTGTGATTCACTGCTGGATGTATCTTCCACGTTTTTCGTCGATTCGTATTAAACGTTCCATGGTGAAGCAACGCGATCGCGACTCGGCGGAGTGGCGCGAACTTTTAAACGACATTCGCGAATGTAATGCGCGGGAAGCGCAAGTAGTTCTCTATCATTTTGCGAAAGGCATTTTATTTACGGATGTTATTTGAATGTGACACGAATCTTTCTAAGAAGAAGGAAGAAGATACGATGCGTATAAAAGAGAAAGATCCAGAAAAGATTCAGAATTGCGATACGACGAAGCGGCGATCTTTTAACGTTGATTGCCGAGAGATATAATTATCTCTTAATCATCTCACGGCGTAGCGATGTTTAATTTTATATATGTTTATTACGATACGTTACATAAAATGTGTTCATATCTCTAATATATTAACTTGTCAATCCCAATCTTCTTTCCTCAATTTTTTCCGATCGTAATCGCGTGTCGCTAACTAACTTCACCGCTTGCGACATTTTCTGACGCTGCTCCGTCAGCGACAGTAACATGTCAATCATTCGGATCATTCGTCTAATAATTTCTCAGTCTTACTATTAATACCACGCAAAAGGAATTCCTCAAAATCCTACGCTATCGTCGGCAGATCTCGCCGCGTGCGTCTCATCTCGCACGCGATCAACCCGGTTTCCAAAAATAAGCATTATCCCGGAGTGGTGGGCCCGAAACTTGCCCTCCCCACATTGCAATTAGCGATACCAGGCTGAGGCGAGCGATTCATCAGACTACCACCCGCTGCGGCTCCTCCATGCGACGCGGAGAGATGCAGCCGTGTAAGTGGGTCAGAGTGCACGCAAAAGTCGAGAAGCGCAGCCACAATCAGCCACGCGATCGCTTCGCCGATTCCTCACCTACATTTCACCCCGGGGGTGCGCGGGGATCGCAATGCGGGGGCGTGCGGAGGTGCCTGGTACGCTGCCCATGAGCTCCCGTTCTGCCACTACTTGCACGGCTCACGTGTCCCCAGGAACGTTTCAGCCACCTTTATTGCCTAGGTTAACGCAATCGTTCGGCCTGGTATTCGTTCGTCAGCTATCAACCATCTCAAATGCAGCCATAACGATCGGCTGATATTCGAACACGTGTCTGAGACACGCGGCGAAAATCATCCCCGAAGACCTTCAGATAACGAGATCGTTCTAATATTCGTCGCCTAATATAATTATCTCGCAGACGACAGAGCCAGTAGATCGATCTTGTAAACAATTTTAATTTTCGAACTGAGATAGCGCGACGGAGATCTCATCAAGAGATCTTCCAAGCATTAGGATTAATCAAGCATTTTCCGATTTATCTCGTCTGATCGGTTGCGATCTTTAACGACTCGTGAAAGGAAACGAGCGATCCTATTAAACGATTCCAGCGATAACGCGGCGAGGCATCCGAGCATGATTTTATCCGATTGTTTCTATCAGGGCCATCTTTAAACACCCCTGCAGCGCGCGCCTGCGAAATATCAGATTCACCACCACCACCACCACCACCACTGACTCGCGCGTGTCCTCGTCGCTGTTCAGTCTTGCCTCCACTTCCATCCGAACTTCATCTTTGTTTCGATAACACATCGCGCGACTGTACGCGATACTTTAGTTTTCCTCTGGCTTTTTGTTACGATCGATTAATCGCGCGCAGATATTTTTATCCTTGATATCTTACCAGGGTATCCCTCATTGAGGGATTGTCATTGAGGGAATATTCAACAGGTTCCAGAAGTGGTGCAGTGAGTTTCGTCACGACCTTGGTCTCAACGAAGCACGCGCTTTTCTTCATTCGCATCGATTCTTGCTGTCGATAATTCCCCCCCCTGTTGTTTAATGCTACAAATTCTGCTATTTTCTTGATTGAAGAATTGATTTTACGTATATTGTAAATATATAATTATATCTATAAGCAATTTTAGATTAGAGTAACAACACCTACTTCATTCACATCCTTTGCTGGAATCTACGAAGCGATGAAGAATCCATGAAAACCGGCGAAACGCATTTGCGTGGAAAAATCTTGCGGTTCCCAGCTCCGCTACATGAATGCCAACAATGAAATCTGTGCAGATCCGAAAAATTCAAAAGAGGATGGACAGGAAAATGTCGAGAACAAGGATAAAAATTCCGCAGCGGAAGTGGTGACAAAGACCAATGTAAAAGATTGTGACAGCAAACCCCTTCAAGGTTCGGATCAATCATCGCAATTATTTTCAAGCGCAAGTATAATTAAACGTCGAAAATAATAAAATAAAATAATTCTCTTTCGTTCATAATTTCCTCTAAAGCGGGACCAGACTTCCCAGGAAACAAAACCGTATTACCTTCAGAACTACCGCCGACCCTTCACGAGCGATTTTTACGTATCAAACAAAGCGTGAAGAACGCTATAGCTGCCCATCATACATTCATGATTTATGGCAAGTCACGGATCATACGTGATTGCATGTTGAAGAGAGGATGGTGCGAGAAGTTTTATCGCAGAAACAATGGCGGTAATAAATCACGCGTACTTAGCTTACAGAGCTTTTACGTGCATTTCGCTTTAATAGGAAAGTTATAAATTTCTTTATTCATATATCATCGTTTGCATTTTACATTTTTCAAGGAAACACTTGTACTTTTAGTCGATCCGCACTTCAACGTAGATTCCAATCCGGTACTTCTACTGGCTGGTATCGGCGAACTGAAGGATGAGCAAAGCGAATATCTATTGATATCGAGGATGCTCAGCAATTGCACTATCGACTTCCTCTGGAACACGGGTTCCGACTGGCCCGGCTGGCCAGCGCAAGACAACAAAAGTACGGTGTTCAATCGATATTCCCGCGCTGGATTCACGTCCAAGGTATTGTCGATCTTCTAGAATTATTCGTATGTTGAAATCCGGCATTTAACACGTATCAGGCATAATCAGTCGAATAATCAGTTTACTGAGATTAAAGAATTAATCGCTGATAGATAATTTGTCAAAATGTTGGTACACTTAAAACTCAAATGTTTTTGCGAGAATTCTTGTAAAACACGGAGACGTGTCACGTTTGATGTTGATACGATGTAATAGTCGAGAATCATGCTCTCGTGAGCGTGGCGAACCGTTAGGTAAAGCTGCTACACTTCTTTGAAAATCGATTGTTCAGGTGGGCCTCTGCTCGAGTGTCAGACAAATGCACTGGCATTACGAAGCTGGCGTAGCGAACACCCTGTTTCCGCGCTGCTACAATCTGTGTCAGAGCGATCAGATGCACGCCTTCATCGAGGACTTTCGGTGAGCGTGTATATCTTGATGCTTCGCGTAACGAGTTCACATTATTTAAACATTCGATTAACCGATGCTCACTGAATATCTTCAGAATCACCAGTTGCCTGAATCTCTTGAAGTGGTTAGTAGAGAAGAATAATGTCGAGAACACTGTGCTTTCGCCGAAGGGTACGGTACCTATCAAAGCCCTAGATTTCGCGATTAAGAGATGCAACGACTACATCAGTGCCCAGTCGCATGAAGACATCGATCACGAGATCGAGAAGGTTTGGTCTCATCAATGGGATCAATTCATCACCTGGTATTACCAGATCATTCACGGCCAAACCGTCTTTGTTCGCACCAACGTATCCTTTAACGTGAGACATTTATTGACCAACGTAATATGTGTTTCTTTTCATTCGCACGGATTGGATAACGTGAGACATTTATCGACGAACGTAATATATGTTTTTTTTCATTTGCATCGATTGGACATGAACTGTTTGTCATTTGAGCCATCATGTTGTTCCGATAGAGATACATCCTGGCCTCGAAACACATATTGAAAAAGATGAGAAAGTACTGGCCGCAGATAGATATGGATGGCGTAATGAATGTCTGGATCCTGAAGCCTGGTAACAAAAGCCGGGGACGAGGAATCATGCTGCTGAACAAATTGGAGGACGTGATGGCGAAAGTAAACCCGACAGGCAAAGCGGACACGCGATACGTCGTGCAGAAGTACATCGGTAATCGAGATTTCGAGATTAACACCCGGAGAATGGAATCATTTCTCAGATCATTTTATGTCTAATCGAAAATAATTTGCTCTAATTTCTGTTAGAACGGCCGTTATTGATCCACAAGACAAAATTTGACATAAGACAGTGGTTTATCGTGACGTGCGCTCAGCCCTTGACTCTGTGGATGTACAGGTACGCAAATACGCCGGGAATGCCCAGATAAGTCACGACACATGCCGTAAGATCGCTCGTGCCTCTAACAAATAATAGCTCCGAAATTAGGATAACAATCAATTTATGCCTCGCTGACATTAAATCGCGCGACTGCCTGTCTCACGGCAGTCCGTTGAGTTCACGGATATAAATATCCGGACAGAATGCATTCTTTTTATATCTAATTGCCGCTAAGGTAACAGTAGTCGGAGCAGAGACGCCTCGATCATGGTTTATTTACAGACAGAGTTACCTTCGGTTTTGCTCGCAAGAGTTCAGCTTGGACGATTTCCACGAGTCGATCCATCTGTGCAATCACGCGATCCAATGCAAATACAATAACTACGGCGATAGGGATCCTGCTCTACCCTCGGAAAATATGTGGGATGTCACGACATTCAAGGAATTCCTCAAGTAGAATCGATCGTACATAGAGAATATATATATATATATATATATATATATATATTTTTCTCATTTCTTTTTGTTTTAAACGCAATTTTATTGATAAAAGAAATCGCGCAAGAGTCTTTCTTACGAATAATTCGCAGATCTCAAGGTCACGAAGAGGTATGGGACGAATTGATCTATCCCGGGATGAGACAAGGTCTAGTGGGCTCGTTATTGGCCAGTCAAGAAGCTATGGATCGACGAAAAAATAGTTTCGAGCTGTACGGCGCCGATTTTATGGTGATGGAAGATTTCTCCGTCTGGTTGATCGAGATCAACAGTCATCCGGACATGAGTTACTCTACCAGCGTCACCGCGCGATTATGCCGAAAGGTGATGGAAGACATCATCAAAGGTAATCAGTAAGATTTAATGGAATCTTTGGACTTGTCCGAGTTATCACATGGACGATTATCTAAAGAATCGCGATTCTAGTCGTGATAGACTTTCGAGAAGACAAGAACGCAGACACGGGATACTTCGAGTTGGCATACAAGCAACGTATGCCGAGCTGTCAACCGTTGGGCGTAGTCCTGTCGCTTCAGGGTACTCGTATCATTACTGAAAAAAAACTCCAGTCTAGTCTAGGTCAAGATCCTAGAGTCAGCTTAACTGCAAAGTTTCCGATGGTAAATTTATAAGACTAATTTATAAGAATAATTTAGCATCAGGAATGTCAAAACGAATATTTTGATCTACTTATTGTCATAGATGAAAAAGAAATCGATGATCCAAAGTAACATCGGGCCAGTGATCATTGATCTTATAGAGGAATTAGAAATTGAACTCGAACAGGAGGTGTCTTCCATGAAATCGCTCAAACCGAAACCGGTATTTTCGATGACCGCACAGACCGAATTTTCGATAGCGTCAGTTTCTGATGAGAAATTGGAAACTGAAACAAAAAGCACGTCAATGAATACGTCAATACCTGCCGTCAAAATAAAGTCACTAAGCAGTGTACAGGTAATTAAAATTTCAAGAATCATCAAGAATTGTCTATCTTGAAGTAAAAATCCGGTCGCTTGACTCAATATGTATTTCCTGTTGCGTTCCATCAGAGTAAATCTTCGAGCAATGAGAAAAGTTCTGTGTATAAGCCGACACAGAAGTCACATACATTTGTTGATACTGCGAGCAGCAAACCGGACTCCAAACTGGATTCGATACCGGCGAAGCAAGCATTGATTTCGAAGATCATGGCTCTTCAGCAGCAAGCGACAAACGCGGTGGCTAAATCGGAGAAACCGAGAAAAACGAGAAAGAAAGAGGACAACAAGGTTTTTTCATTATAATTATGATAAAAGTATTCCACAAAATTATTATTGAATAAATCATTTTATTCGAATTTTTTAATAGTCTATCAAAAGTGTATTGCACGACGCCGTGAAGAGATACAGGAGAAACGTAGCAATGCCGGAATTACAACCACTGCCATCTTCATTTACACCCACTGCCAAAGTAATGTCGAGAACTGCGAGTAGAATTCCTGCAACTCGGAATGCCTCGAAGAAACCAACGCACAAGAAGAATAAAGTTCTAACGGACATAACTGACATGTACGCAATCGGTTTGGGTGTGACCAAATAATTAAAAGAGCCTGTTAGCCGCTTCTCGATTTTTCTCTTACTTCTCTTACTGTTAATCAATTCTCCAATTCTATCTACAAATGATATATGTATACAATTAATAAATGTTACAATTATACCGCAACTGCTTTTCTCCTATCATTTTTATAGACAACTTAATCGTCTGTAAAATCTTTCTTTCGAAACGAGCATTTTGCATGAAAGTAAGTCCATTCATGATCTCAGTTTTCTTTTAACAATTCCAATTTAGATTCAGTTTCAAAGCTTTTCTAAATGGGACGCTGAAACGTACCGAAAAAGGACAACAAAGATCTTTTTAACGTTAATATTTCCTTACGAAACTGATATTCTCGCAGAAATAAAGAAACACGCTGCAAAAAATTTAACGCTTGCTGAATCCGGTTTGTTAAACGGCTCGTTCAAGAAACGAATAAAAACGAAAACGCTTCATTAAAGTCGCTTCCAATCTTCCCACCAAGATATCGATCGCTATAGACTTCGGACTTGAAGCATCTTCGAGGCAGAAAAAATGCAGAAAAACGGTACAAAGAACAAATTATACGTGGCAATTCCGAAGCATCAGTTACTCGAGATTCGGATCACGATCTTTCAAAATTCTATGATAAACAAATTTTTATATAGATGTCCATGAAGTCAATGAGTCAATGAAGCAGGCCAGGTCAATGAAGAGACATAAAAATAAATATAAATAATAGTAAATTTAATTTAATCTGAAGATTTGATCAGAAAGTAAAACAGAAGAACATCTTTAATTTTGAGACATAACTCTCCGCGATGTTTGTTATCTCTCAACATTCATGAAACATGAATGTAGGTCATCTAGTTACACGATAATCGATAAGAGCTAAACGAAAGCAGTGAACTTTCGTATTCACAGAAAATTGCCAAGTCCAAAAACAGGATCTTTAAAAAATATCCACGAAAAAAATCCAAAAAAAAACATAAATTCTACAAAATTTTAGAGTTTAAACGCAAAATGCATTCCGACGGGATAAATTGCACAGATAAGCAATCAAAGTGGCAGATAACTTTAACTTCAAAGAACTGTGTTATCAAGAAACATTTCGAAGGTTGGCAGGTTTGCATCTAACGAATTTCGTACGTCCACGGATCTCTCAGATTATGATCTCATTGTCAATTTTGGAAAACAGATTCGTCCAAAGACCGAGAATGACGAACAAAATCTGAAATTGTTTTTGAAGTCGGACGATAAGTCGAGATGCGTCACCGAAGAGAAAATCGAGACGGCAAACGTCGAGGTCTATTGTAACCGCAATTACTTGGAGGAACTGTTGGAAAGAGAGAACGCTAAAAAGAAACAGCGAGATGAAAACATAATATTAGAAGACTATTTAAAGCTAGTGACTAACGAGCAGCTCAGGTTCAACTTTCTGCTGAAGATTTTAACAAAAGCCATAAACGAACATAAAATGTACTCAATTTACGGCACTTTGCCGCCCTTGAAGACATCATTGGATAACAGGGGCTGGATCGAGAAGAAAGCCATTAGAAGGATAAAAGAGGTCTCATCGACTACCGATTTACGCGAAGGTATTTTTGTTCGAAGATACGCTGCGATTAATTTAAGTTGCATTAATTTAAAAAAATAAACGTTCCCTTGTAGGCTGGGATCAGATCGAAAAGTTATTGCGAACTCCCGTGAACTTCATATGGTATACGAGCAAAAAGCCGTATATAAAAATCGTTAATGATAAGGTCATCATAAATAGATTCACTGGCAGTTACTTCACTTCGAAGGTAACACAGTAATTCGTGACGTAGAATGTACGAGGATTCCAACCAGGGAACTATTCCAGGTCGATATGTGCAACAATTTGGAAAATGCCCATTGGTTTTACGAACCCGGCGTATCAAACGTGCAGTTTCCCCGATGTTACAACATCTGTCAAGTATGATCCACGCTTATGCATATTTGTATACGGAGTATACGTATGATTCATTGTATCAAAATCTTTTTTCTTCGACAAAGTTGCAGTCGGATAATAATATTTAAATAAGTAATTTAAAATTGATCCATAAACGTTTTGGATTATGAATGAATCACGTCGATGACTTACTCTCCAAGGGACTTACCCTACATATAATATTAACTATAATAGTAACACGATGTTATTAATATACAATTTTAATAGTCTGCACAAGTAAAGGAGTTCATACGGGATTATTATATCACCGCGTGTGTCGGGATGTTGAAATGGTTCTTGCTGCTTGCCAATCTAGTAGGAGCCAGAAATACCTGGTCACCTTACGGGACAATCCCCATAAGCGTAATTACATTCGCTTCGGAACGCTGCGAACAGTATTTAAGGTTGCAAAAGCATTTCTAATGCTTTTATATATATATATATATATATATATATATATATATATATATTGCATGTGATATATTTTTAGTACTCAAATGCACGAGGATATAGATCGCAAGGATGATGAGGACACATCTTCGTCTGCTTGGCACCAATTTTTGAATTGGTTTCACGAGATAATATATGAGCGCGTTTTATTGAAAGAAAGCAATGAAGTCGACATAAATGTACGTCGCGCAGCTAAATTACCGCGTATTAAAAATGAACCATTCGTAAATAGGAAGAATAAACAAAAAATTAAAAAATTCGCAGGTGCTTGTAACGTATGTGCGCAGTATAGTGGAAATGGTATTAAAATACCGACCACAAAACAAGATTGATGGTATACGTAATATCTGGATCTTGAAACCGGGTGATAACAGTTTAGGGCGTGGAATAGTCCTGAAGTCCCGTCTGATCGACATTCTCGCCAAAGTCAAACAAACAACAAGAGATAGTTCACAATACGTGATACAAAAATATATAGGTATAAGTTCGTTCTTAATAACTAAAATAAATAAATATCATGAAGGAATCACGGTGACTGCAATTACTTTATAGAGCGACCGTTGCTTATTCATAAAACAAAGATAGACATCAGACAATGGTTCCTGTTAACTAGTACGCAGCCTCTCGTTATATGGATGTACAAGTACAAAATTCCACATTATCATCGTATTATCATCGTATTCCTTCTAGAGAAAATTTCAATAATTTAAATTACCGGTTACTATCGCGTGTTATCTTATCAGGAATATCTTAATACGATTCGCATCAAGAGATTTTACTCTCAGCGATTTCCACGAATCCATACATTTGTGTAACACGACTGTTCAGCTAAAATATCGCAAATCACCAAGATGCAATTCTAAGCTACCTGAAGAACTTCATTGGGATCTTCAACACTTTAAAGATTATCTCCAGTACATAAATCTCTTCTTCTTTATCTTAGAACTATCTTAAAACAATGGAATTAATCAGCTGAATTGCTCACTTGTAGATCGCGCGATCAAGAATTAGCCTGGGAAAAGGTTATTAGGCCAGGAATAAAAGAGAATTTGATAGGGGCGCTTCTGGCATCTCAAGATAATATGGTAAATCGTAAAAACGGTTTTCAGTTGTACGGCGCCGATTTTGTAATGGCGGATGATTTTTCTGTCTGGCTATTGGAAATAAATACAAATCCTCGATTACATCCGCCAAGCAGCCAAGTCACCGCGCAACTCTATCCGCAAGTGATAGAGGATGCAATGAAAGGTATGCTGCAGTAACTGTACAAAATTACGCAACGTATCATGAAATTATTAAATGCCATTATATCTTCAGTGGTTTTGGATCGACGTAAAGATAAAAAAGCATCTCATGGACGATTCGAGTGTATTTACAGGCAACGTAATCCATTCTGTAATGTCAATATCTTGGGACAAGCCATTGGTCTCGGTATTCGTGGTAAGAGTTTAGTCGCATCACCAAAATCACCGCGTGATTTCTGATACAACATGATTGTATAAAAAAGCATCAAATTCGTTTCTCTGTATCTCGCAAAGTCACTTCAATCTCTACTATAATCCGACCGATCGATATGAACAAAGCGCCGCAAAATCGCCATTATCTATATGAGAAGGTATACTCAATTTTCCTTTAATGCGAAACGTCGCACAATGGTACCCATGGTACCCATATGATTTAGGGAAAAAACTTAAAGATCGTAATTTATTAAAAACGTGTTTATTTTTACAAGTAACAATTATAATAGATATACAATCCTGTACTGCACGTATTTTGCACAGAATATATATATATATATATATATATAT
>JAHMML010000049.1:1193987-1238473 GCA_020341155.1 Eciton burchellii
CGTCGTCGTCGTCGTCGTCGCCGTCGTCGTCGCCGTCGTCGACGTCATTGTTGACGCTCTCGTTGATATCGTTGCGTCACGAGTGCCAACCGCGATCTCGATGCGTTGTCGCCCACTCCTGGAGGAGGACCATCCCCTCTGGGTATCCGGTAAGGTCAGCTGTTACTGCTGCTGCTACTACTACTGCTGCTGCTGGGACTACTAGCCCGGCAGCTTCCTGTGAGGATATTCTTTTGTCGGAGCGGTGGGGCAAGGAGGTGCCGGAAGCAGTCGCGAGTCCGGAAGCATAGCGAAGAAGATGGCCTTCAACGAGGTGAGTACCAACGAGTGCTTTCTTACGACTCCGTTTTGTCCTCGCGCGTTGCATGTGTCTGCGCGCGCGTGGATCGTGCACCGCATTCGCGCATCGCGGCGGCGGCGGCAGCAGCAGCGACAGCGATAGCAGCGGCAACGGCGGCAGCGGCGGCGGTGATGCCGGCTTGCAGTTCGATCCCCACAGCTTGACCCCGCGACCCCCAAACGCCATTCCTAACCTAACCTCTGTTCCTGCGCACAGCTGGCACACTATCAAGTCCCGCTTTGCTCCGCTGCAAGTACGGCGTCGTCTCGTCCTTCGCTCGCGAGCTTCGTCGACCTTGCGCGGCGCGCAGGACGTGGATTCTCCAGATTTTATTTCGTCAAGAGTGCAAGGGATCAAATGAGACACGTGGGAAGCCGTCGCTGCACCTGTTTCTGTGGTCGCGCTCGTTACTAGAAGAAACCAACCTCGTCACTGGATCCCGAGACTGAGCGACGTTTGTTCGATTATTATTATTATAATTTAGGCTTGATGTAATAATTCAAACAGAGACGAAGCGTTTCTCCGTATGGATCGGAAACGCTGTTCTCTTTTCAGCTTGGAGCATCAGTACTAAGTCTAGTTCTAATCGCAGAGCGATATACGCGTTGCGTAATTACGTGTCGCCTTCATATGTATAATTTAGAACCGTAATCGCATACGTCACAGTATCTACGAGCTGTTTCGTAAAAGCAGACCAACAGCTCAAGATGCCTGCCGGGTCTATTTAAGATCTTATCTACCATTGCGTTGATACGTTCGACCGCGCGTTCCGTTTATCGACGTTCCGATAATCGACGATCCGCTGCTACCCGAAGAGACGAATTTTTCATAACGCAGAAAATACACGGAAAAGCGACGACGTAATTTCGTCGTATTTCGCATACCGCACGCGGCAATAATGCGCATTGTCGATGATTGTCTCGCGTCCTTGAGATTCCGCGATAAACGTCATCGGGAAGATTGAGGGAAGAGAACACTAGAGGGTTTTATCTGGCGCGACGATTTTATCATTTTGACACGCTAGTTTCGCGCAGCTCGATGCTGATTGGTCGATCATCTTACCAACATGACGTTGCGCCCGCTTCGAGGAATCCGTAATCTCTCGCTTTGGACCGCGCCGATCATCGGCATCCGATCATAACAATAACACCGATGAGCTTTCTCATTATCTCGTTATCATTCGCCGTTGCTGATTTCGATAAGAAATCGTCTTCTACGTCTCGAGCGCGCGTAAAATCGCCTAACGCATATCTGCCTTCTTTGATCGACTTTGAAAAAGGAACACGCGATCAATCCTAGCTTCGAGTAATCTCTCGTACTCTCCGCCGCTACGTTCAGAGTTTTATCATCGCGATCGATACATCGCGTGTCGATCCCCGTTTCGAGTGCGCTTCTATGCGATAGAAGACGACATTCGGATTTCTTATGAACCGTGGGAGACTTGCCATCATCCATCGGGCTATACGATTCAGAATTCAGGATTCACGAGAGCGAGATGCCTTCTCCTTGTTATATTCTGACATTTTATCCAAATGGTTTACCTTTAGCGGTGCCTCAAAGAGCCATGAAACGGCTTGCGAGAACGTCGACGGCTCCGTTCGACGAACGTCGTTATCGTCACGCGTGACGCACGTTGCACTCTCGCTTTATCGTGCTCGTCTATTTTCGCCGAGTCGACTCGCGGTAATAAAAAATACGCACCGGTGCGTAATTAATATACCGCGATCGGGTTACCGTCGATAGCCGTCGATATAACGTTACACACGCGACAGTCTCGACAGTCTCGAAAAACCCTGCTCGTCGACGGGCATCGCGATAATCGCGCGACTTCTGTTCTCATGTAACTCGCATGATGCCCTCAGCATGCGGAATGCCCGCATGACGCGACGCGATCGGCTTCGCGTCGCCAAAGGATCCCGAATGTCGGCCCGGACGAAAATTTTCTTTCTCTGTCCCGGACGGCCTTTCTCTTATCGACCGCTCGATCGAGCATTCCGCTGTTGAAACGTCGCCCGGCGCAAAACAACGTCGTTGATCGCAAAGCCGATCAATTCCGGGCCTTTCTGATCGATTACTCGATCGTATCGATTAGAAGCAGTCGTATCTTATCTGCGCCGTGTCTCGTGATTCCGTGAGTCGCGGGTTCGCGGAGGGGTTGGGAGGGGAGAAGGAAGGGAGAGGGGGGAAGGGAAAAAAAGAACAGAGCTATACGGACCGAACCACCTGCGACTCGGCTGATATCGATCGAGATGTCGCAAAGTGTCGGCGTGTAGAGTGGTAGGATTCCGCCATCGTCGCTACCCTCGACATCACTCCGCGCGCGCGCGCGCGAGGTCATGGGGCTTCGCTCTTGGCACATTGAGTTCTTTCGCAACGTCTCGCTCGTGTCGTCCGTCTCGAATATGCTGAGTGCCATATCGCCGACTCTCTCTCTCTCTCTCTCTCTCTCTCTCTCTCTCTCTCTCTCTTTTGCTAGAAGCTAAAAGTATGTCCTTTTTTTATTATCCCCGCTCGGCAGATTCATCTGGGCGATGGGCGCCGAGATAGACTCGCCATTTATCGCGTTCTCTCATTTTGTACAATATCAATGTCTTGCTGAATAACACAAGTTATTCAGCCCATTCTTGCTGAACCCATCGCCATTTGCATCATGAGGACAACGGGAGGATATGCAGGTAGGTAGTAACTTGTCCAGAGATATTTCTCTCATGATCCTCCGGATACTTTATATCGCAACGCATCCGAATCTGTCTGCAAAATTGTCATTGTTAGCCAGTCGACCAGTCAACCGCTGCAACTGGTTCGCCGTCAGAAAGATCAAATTCTATGGAGATATCCAACTCGTCGCTGTTCCAGATCTTTACTCTGTCATCGTCTCCGCGACAGATTGATAATTCCGGGGAATCTGAACCATCCGGATTATTGATTTTAGAACAGCACGCTGAGGAGCGTTTCTTGGTTTGAGAAAAATCCTTGAACAGAGTACACCGCAAAATGTCACTCCTCCTTTTCCGCCTGGCAATGACAGTGTAGTCGCCGCTATTGCATGCGACAATGCCACGTTTTGCAAGATGCTGATATCAGTTTGCTGACGGAGATGATAGTGCAGTTTCATTCATCCTGCTATTGTATTCCCGTTGAAGTGCCATGTCACTGCACATTGACAGCTGTCTGCATTTTAGAATAATCCGTAATTCGTCGATCTTTCCTCGGAAAGTGCAGAGAGCAAGGCGCACGTGTACACGTGGCGCGGATCCTTCTGTTTGAGGAGTTTGAGGAAAATTCAAAGAGCCGCGAGCACTTGGCGCGACTACGCGTACTGTCCGCCGAAGTTGTCGGCGAATTAAAAAGAATCCCCTCGCGAATCACGAGCGCACTCGTTATTGTCGAAACAACAACAACAACAACAACAATAACAACGAAACTTTGGAAAGTTCCGCGAGACACCTCTGCGAGCGCTGCGAGCGCTGCGAGGCATCGCGAATTATATATAGTTCCCCCTGCAGTCGTCATCGTTGTCGAATTGTTTTCCCTTTGTGCCAGCCGGTTGTCGGGAAACGGAAAAACGTCCGATAATGCTTCGCATCGCTTGGCTCCTTCGCCACCGAATATCGAAGAGATCGTACCGATCGTTCTGATCGTACGACGACGCTCCTGTTTCGCTTATCGCGGCCGAAAGCAGCCTAGATCAACACGCACACAGGTGCGCTTCTTATCTCGCCCGTGTTATTCCACGTTCGTTTTATCGCGCGGAACGGCTGCTAGAGGAACGTCGTTGCACGTGGAACGGCGTGTGCGTGTACCGTTATTACGTGGGCCGAGAATCGACGATTTCGGCGGCACTGAGAGGACGAGTCCTCTTTTTCAGGCCACTAGCACGTGTAATTTCTGGCCACGTAAACAGATTGGCCTGCTCATTAAGCTAACGCTCGCGCCAACGCGTATCGCGACTGGTCTCGATAATTCCTCCGTATAATTTTCGCTAGAGACGGAATTATCTGGAGGATTGGGGATTTCGAGCTAGCCCGAATTAGGCGAAGCGTATGCAAAATCGCGCGGAATCGTGTAACGGTACGTGAATTCCTGGAGATTCCTAGCGTTCGCTAGTTATCTCAAACGACGTTCCTCCTCTGCGCGGAGCACGAGTCGTCGGAGACTCGTCTCATTGGTACGCGACGACCAAGGAGCGGCTGATCGCTTCGAGGAGGCATCGCGTGACCGGCGTGATCGTGTCACGGCGTCGACGTTACGTAAGACTCGCATTTGCTTGGAAGCGCGGCCGAAACGCCGCCGCCGCCGCCGCCGCCGCCGCGCTGAATGCGCCGATGTGTGCACGCTCGGGACCGTGGGCGAGCTAGCTCGGAATCGAACTATGGAAATTGACAAAGGCGGGCACATCCGTGATTAAAGCCGACGCTCGCGCGGACAATGCGCCATTGTACTCGGCTGCCAGGTGTATGCGTGTACGCGCGCGCGCGCGCGCGTACGTTAGCCTCTCTGCTTGCTGGTAAATTAAAATTTGCCGTCCCGCTGGCGGGATATTGCGTCGACACTCTCGCTCGAATCGATGATCCTATCGATTGAAATTCCTACGGGCAGCTGCCAAACGACAAACGGCTTCTTGCGAGAAGCAAGGAATTAATTTGTGCGCACTCGCATACGCGCGCGCGCACGAGCCATTAATCCCGCAATCTCGAGAGCGAGCGAGCACGAACGATTCGGCGATGATCCCGCTAATGCTCGCGCCGGCTTACGGGCGAATGTAAATCATGAAACGCGGCATTGTTGCGCGAAGACGCGCGAACAACAACGCTGCTGCTTTTCTCAAGTAGGTTGCCCGCAGCGGCTGCTTGGCACCGGTCCACTCTGCTCTCGATAAAGTATTCGCATCGCCAAGAAGAAAGGAGTACGCGACGGATCACGAAAAATTGCCAGGCAGCGTAGCCGGTTGAAATCACTCCTATAAATCGATCTCGATCTCGCCAGACCGAATAAATCTCCCTTCTCGATGGCTCGACTATAATCCTTGCGCGTAACGTTATACGGACCATTCGGAGGGAGATCGATGGCGATGTTGTCTCTTGAATTCTCGGCCGCGAGTCAGCCTATTATTTGCAATGTCGAGGGAAGAAAAGCCGCTTTCCATTAATCTCTCGACGAGATGCGCGAAACGTACGTAAAGTTACACCGAAACTTTCGACCTAACGGCCATTAGTTATCAATCATGTGGAAATGCACGGGAGATAGCCACGCGTAGCTAACCACGTGAGTTTCTCTGCAGTTTCTCCGAATCGCGATTAAGAAGCAATCCCTTCGAGAGGGATCGAGCGTGATCCTGCAGCCTCTCCTCATCGATAACTTTATTATTAGACAGGGATCTTGCGCGTGTCTATGCGTGTCTATCGCCATCTCGGGCTCTGCGAAACGAATGAAAGGATTAACGGGTCTTAAAGGATTAACGGAGAGGATGACGGAAAGCCACAAATCAAAGATCGCTGCGTTCCTCCTGCGCGGGAATTAAACCGTTTTAAGCCGTTAGCCGGGAGAGATTTTCTGGAAAACTTTGGAAAGTTTTGACATTCCGCGCGCGTCCTGAGGAATTTATCGAGACGAGTCGAATCCCGTTGCCCTAAATGCGGCACGTCGCGACACGCATCTGGTACAGTTGTAGCTAGAAGGAAAGCCGTAAGCCCTTCGACGAATGATCCGTCGAATAATCCGAGTGAAAAATATGAAATGCGTGTCTCGGTTTGTTCATTTCTCTGCACGAGGAGGGAGAAGCGCGGAAACGAATCAGCCAAGAAATTTTATCTTGCTGCTGCACATGTGAGATTCATTCTTTTCGTTATTAATTCGATATTGATATCGATTTCTATTCGCTGATTCGATCATTTGAAAGGTGAAACGACGTTACTTTGCAATGGGGGGCCGTGAATATTTCTCTCCCAGCATCAATCTATCTTGAATTTGGGTACTGAACTGGCTACATTTCGGAATAATGGCGATTTGTTGATGTTGTCTGTTCGCTTTGCCGGCCTGAGGGTCACGCATGTCACGCAAAATTCGACGAAAGAAGCTAACGCGCTGTAAGTCCGCCTTACATGACTCGTATGAATCGAAACGGATGACATCTCGCTTCTTCCGTACAATATTTTTTCGATTCCCCGTAAGCTTGCGATCATCCACTGATCATCCACTGACGTCCACTCAACGAATCCAGCCAGTAAGCAGGAGCGGACTGAAACGTGATGATAAAAAATCAACTTTTCTGACTTTCTGAGGCGCATTTCTCGATAGCTCGTTCGTTCGTCCTCCGATTAACAGACTCGAGATATTCCTCGCCCGCGTGCCCCGCGAAGCGGATAACGGCGAGGTCCTGCGAGGTCACGCGCGTAGATGCAAGTGCGTTTATCGGCGCCTGTGGCCGCGCGCTCGCGCGCGTCTGCACGCGCGATGATAACGCCGCGCCACCTAATAACAGCTAACGCGGCCGGGGGGAGGGGGAGGGGGAGGGGGAGGGGGAGGGCGGCGAGACGCGATTGCACGGCGTGCAATCTCCAGTGGATGTATCGCGCCGTGAAACTTGGTTAGTACGTCGAATTGATTGCGCCGAGAGCGCGGACGAGGGCGGAGGTCAGACGCGCTGGCCGCTAACGACCTGGCGCGTTGCGCCGGGACGGAATGTCGGGCGCTAACGCGGGGCGGATTGTCGCCTGTAAGAGCGGACGAGTCGCCCGCGACGTGTAATCAAGCCTGGACATGCGCGCGCGATGTGTCGACGCACTCGGCTGGCTTCTCGCTGGGGTTTCTCGATGTTTCCGAAACATCGCGCTTGCGAAACGGGAACGAGTCTCGATTGATAGATGAATACGCTGCTGCCTCCATCATCCCATCAGCCAGAGGGTGATCGGTCCGATGCCTGCTTTCTCGAGGCTTCGCTCGGCCATTTCTCTCCTCGGTTGTACAAGTCTACCCACGCGCTAGCGAGCGCGGAAAGATCGGCGGCCGTTCGGTCATCCATGGCGGCGATTTGATTTTCGAAAGTCACCCCAAACTGGTCCAGCTCGTACACGATCAGCGTACCGATCGGCGCATGCGATCTTTCACGGCGGATTTCCGTGTCAGCCGCGACCGGTACTCGGCTGGTACTCGCGATTTTTAGCGGGCTCCGAAATCGTCGCGGCAGTGACGCGAGACGCCGCGAGAAAAAAGCCCGCGCGACAGGTTCCCTTTCGCGGTGAAAGGAAATTCCGATGCGTCGCGCGCGCATTCGCCCGCGCGCGAGTCTAAGCGCAGCAGGAAAGAGCAGATCGCGAGCAGAGCGAGGTCCGATTTTCTTCTACAAATTTCCACCTTATTTCTCCGACGAGAACGACGGGGGAGACGACGGGAGCGCGTGATTTTCACGATCGCGGGCGAGCGATTCCAAGTTTCCAAGCGAAGGATCTCCTCCCTCGGGCGCGGTGTGAAAAGAGCGGAGTGAAAAGAGGAGGACGTTGCGCGATCCCGCGCGTTTCCCTAAAGTGACCTTTGAAAATTCCTCACCCCACTCCCTCACCTGACCTTCCTCGGCCGAGTTTGCTTTCTCGCCGCTTCGCGTCGAAACTTGTGCCGTCTCGAGCGCGCACTTGAACCTCTTGTCCGATCGCGGTTGTCTTAGCGTGGCGCTGCCATTACTTCCCCTCTTTCTCCCTCCTGAAAAGTTTGCCTCGTAAAACAAACGGAGCCCCGATTCGCCGCTCGCGGCGAAGAGAGGGAGAATTTATCGCGCAGCCCCAACGTCTCGATTCAAGATCGCCGAAGAATGTCGTCGAACTTTGTCCGCGGCGTTCTCTCGTGTAAGCGTATTTTAAACGGGCGAAATCCCTCTGATTCGATGACGTTGCGTTGGATTCCACCAAGCGCACCGGCATCATCGTTTGCACAACGGTTGCGATCCGTCCGGCTGTCTCATTGTATCACGAGCGGTATCAATTGCGTCGATCCCGGACGAGCCCCCAAATTTGTAGGAATATATATATATATATATATATATATATATATATATATATATATATATAATGAGATTTATATATATTCCTTATGTGATGTTAATTATTAAATGAACGGGTTTTCGACGTTTGGTTGATAAAACAAGAAGTAACAGGATTCTTTATTCTATTTAACACCGATACAATTCTTATCGATAGGCCGATTGATCCTTTAGCTTCGCCGGTCGAGATTCTTCTGCCGCTCGTTCGTCCGTCTTTCGTATGTCTCTCGTTTTTCTATCGTTTGTCTCTCGTACGCGTCGGCTTCCTCGATTACAAAGCTTTTTGATACATGCCGCCATCCGTTCATTTATACTACACTAATGCCGCCGAAAGCGGCCAAGTCTCCGACTTTTATTCGCGGAATGCGGGAATCCAGATCCGGGATCTTGTTTACGATCGTCGACTCGTAACTCGCGGGAAATGCAAGAAATTCTCTCTCACGCGCCGGTTACATAGTTGGCGCATTGTCGGGATGCTCGAGAGTAGACTCGCGTAATCTTCGCGCTTTCGTTCGGCAGCGGGGCAATATATTATATTTCCGCGATGATCGTGGCGTCGGGATCCCGAGAGCAGACGCAGGAATATACTTTACCATTGATGACCGGTCCATTGGTCATTGGCGGTCACTCGGCGATGTATTTATTCAACGGCACCTCGCGGGCGGAAAGACGCGGAAACTCGCGCGTATCAGATCGCGGAGGAAGGAAGAAAAAGAGGGAGACGGGAAGAGCGAACGTGGAGTACTCGCGGGCGCCATAATTGAATTTCTCACGGAGGAGGAGTTGGACGTTAATTCTCACTTTGCGCTATACGGGAGGAGCCGGCGACGGCGACGGCGACGATGGATCCACTCGCGAGGAAAAAAGCAAGCAAGCAAGCAAGCAAGCAAGCAAGCAAGGAGAAAGAAAGGGGAGGAGGGAGGGGGCAGGCAGGCAGGCGGGCGGGAAGGATCGACGTTGATTGAAATCCAGTGTTCGTCCGTAGACCCGGTTTTATTTTCGAGATCCTCGATGGGAGAGCGAGACCTCCCTCGTCAGTGTCGAGCCTCGAGAGGAGTTGAAGGAATTCCATTATCCCAGAGGACCGGATCTCCTCCGGACTCCGGAGAAGCGGATCTCCCCGCAGGTTCCTTCCTCGGTCCGTCCGTCCGTCCGTTCTTCCTTCGTTCCTTCCTTCCTTCCTGCCCGCATCTTCGCGGGCAGCTCGCGGGCGGCATGCCTTGCTTCTTTTATCCAACGCGGGCTTTTCCCACGCGAATCCGCCGCGAAGAGATCGAAAGGGGAAGAAGGAGGCCCCGGCTCTTGGCAAATGGTCGTCCGATTCTTGCGAAGCGCGGCGATCTGCGGCAGCAGAGCGGACTCCTTAGGCTGGATTGTGCCCGCATTACGCAATTAATATAACGCGCGTTCCCTCGTAGGTGGGATTGCTACTCCACAGCGATTCGATTCTTATCGCGAGGCCCTGACTGCCGGATAATTAGAGATTCGCAAACTTGCTTCTGAACCGGCGGCGATAAGCCGCCGTAGGTTGGCCGTAAACTGCGCGGCAGTTATTAATCGCGGCAGTTGATCATTGCGCGTACACGTTTCCTCCATTTTGTGAACACGTCTAATCCCTCGATCGCATTTTCCTTGGCTTTGGCCGATCGATATGCGCGACAGCTGAGCTCTCTATATTTTATAAGCCCCTCCCCCTCTCAGAGGGAGCATACTTAAGGTTTAGCAGCTGTAATCTTACCGTCGAAGCCCCGCACTATCATTTTCCATTAGTATCATTCCGGATAAAGGCAGTCGTGACAGGAATCGGGGATTATCAGTTCCTTACCTTCTAAAAGCCACTGAATAATTCGACGCCCCGCCCTACCGGCACTCGCTGGATAATTAAGGAAAATCGATCGCGGCCGACATCGCGATTGGAATCTTACGCCGCGTTGTTTCACATGTTCGCTCGAGGGATGACGCGTTCGGACGCGGAGAAATAAGGGCGCGCCGCTGTGCCCTGTTTCAAACGCTCGCGCAACGCTGACGACAAACAAGACGAGACGAGGATGACTTGGAATCGCTCGAGTGTCCGATGCGCCGTTCAGAGTCGAAGCCTGAAGAAGCTCGCGCAGAGAGCGCCTTTCCACGATCTACTTTGTTCCGTATTCGCGGAATGCGCGGAGAGATCCGCCATGAAAATGGCGCGGAACTCTATCGAAATGTCCCTTTGATCGTTTGCCGCGCCACCGTTTGGCGTCTGTTTCCCGACTCGCGAGAGTCGCGCCGGATGATCCCCCCGCTCGCAGCTTCATCGGTATCGGTCGCCGCTTTCCGCACGATTCCCGACGAATCGCCGAATCGCCGAATCGCCGAATCGCCGCTCGGCGTCCTCCTGACGTCATTGAACCGTTGCGTGAGTCGTGCGTAAATAAATTTAATTAGGATGGCGTTGATGGCGCGGCAGATGGCCGCGATGGCGTCCTTTCCGGGTTTCTCTCGTCGAGGTAGCAGCTAGCTGCTACGAGGACGAAGCTGCGGAACGCCGTCACGTCGATCGCATGGAACAGTGGTCGCGGCAGGGCGTGGAAGCAACGGTACCGTTCGCTCTTTCTCTCGTTCTCCCGAAGCATTTCCTCGTACGGACAGATTCCGCCGTAGGAATCTCCTTTCTCCTCTCGCCGGCGTCCCCGAATAATTCAGCCGTCTGGCGCGCCGAGCGTTTTGTATCGCTTTGGCTCGTTGACTCTGCTAATTAAGTCGCGCGGAAAACAATCGCGGCATCTCGAGATCGCGCGCCGCGCCTACGAGTGACTTGGCTGTTTTTAAATTGCGCTTGATCGTATTATCATCGCCCGGGCAACAACGGATACCGTATAGATTCTCGCGGGGTCGATCGCATCGCGATAAGGGAGCGAAGAAACGAGCGCGAGAAACATGAATGAAAGATGCTCTTTGTTTGCCGCCAAACTCGATTTGCGCGCGCGTCCATTTTTGCGCCGCAATCGCGGGAAATAAGTCGCCGCGACTATGCGTTTTTTCCATCGCGAGAGATCCGACGAGCGAGCGAAGCCGCGGGGAAGGAGATATCGACGAGGATCTTTCCATCCCCCCGGGGAGGGGATGAAAACGAAGAAGGAACGAAGAAGGAACAGGTGGTTGGAACGAACGCGCTAACCGCTTTCAAGCTGCTGCTTCTGTTTCGACTTTAATCGGCAATCCGTTGCTGCAGTCCCACATCGCACGATCGATCGAGAGAAACGCCGCCGTGATCGATTCTTTCCCTTTCACGAGCGCGTCGCGGTTTCGCTGCCCCGACGCAGTCGCAGTCTTTTTCAACTAATAACATTCCTCCTGATTTTACGTATAATAATCGAGCAACAGAATCGCGAAAGCAGCGGCAGCTCGGAAGTTTCCATCGCGCCGCTCGCTGAGATATAACGCGGCGCGCAGAGGTCCTTGCCCCAAGACGCGGCGATCGCGGTGGCGGAGCGAGGTCGATGCCCAGGGTAGACAACCGAAAGCAGACGCATACTTTCCCTCCGCTCAAGGGCATCCACCCTTCCTCGGTCCCGTTGAAATTCGACTCTCCAGACGAACTCTCTCACTTTTCCCCGCGTGCACTCTCATTTCGACGTGCCGCCGAGTTCCGCGGCACCGCCGCCGGTGTAGTAATGCTACACCTCGAGTAGCGCGAGTTAATTTCAGTCTGTCTGTCTGTCTGAGAGATAAACGGATGCGCGCGTGTGTGCGTGCCGCGTAGCCGCGATTGATATCGATCCCGGCCCCGATGGGATTCGAAGAATTTAATTAAAAGATGACAATCTCCGGTGATGGGGATCCGAGTTCCCCGCGGCTCTCGGAGACGTCGAAGATAACGGCGAGAGGGTGGCTGGGGGATGAGTGCCCTCGATTAAGAAGACCTCCGATTTCAGCCGGTGGCGACTCGAAACGAGGATCGATGGTCCGCTTAATCTCTCGCTCGCGAGCTAATCCCGGCAAGGGATAAAGGTTCCAGTCGCTGTGCAATGATCGCACCAGCCTGTTTTGATTCTCATTTCGTATTTTTGCCCGTTAAATTTAGTCTCGGGCGCATCGTTTCTAGTTTCGTCGCGCGATTCGATTATTATTATCAGCGCCACCGGCGCCGATAAAGTTTCCGGTTTATCCGCGGGTGACAAGCGAGTGTCTATCGATCCGATAGACGCGATGTACTTTTACGCGAGAGCGAGCCCGCGAGATTGACGGTGATTATCAGGAAATCACCGCGATGGCACTTGACAATACCGTAACCGCGTCGCTAAGCTGTATTATGCGACCGTTAAAGTCTCGGGATCTAAAACGGTTCGTCGCGTCGAGTTGGATCCGCATACGCATCCGCGTATGTCGACCTCGCATGATTCGCTTGCGACTTGCAGCTTCCGCGCGGCTTCGGGACCACGGAATCGGGCGACATCGATAACGCCGGCAGGTCACTCCTGGCGCAGTCCACGTAATCGTCGCGAACGAACACGCTCGAGAGCGTGGGAGAAAGCCGGCGAGTTTAGAGCAGTTTAGAGTTTAGGTCTGCTCGCGGTTTCGTAATTCCCGCTCGTCAACGAGACGCTAAATCGCGCTGTCGCGGCGATAGCGATGGCTGCTGGACGAGCTCTCGCGAACAAAGTGGAACTCGTGGAACAAAGAGGATTCGTTGAATGAAATTTCGCTACTCGGCGATCAGCGCGAGATCAGGCCGGGAGACTTGTGTCGCGGCATTGCAGAGGAGGGAGACGCGAGAAACGGTCATGGCACGGACATGGCTGGATTAGCTCGACTTACCTAAGCTGATTGCGTAAAGCTTGCCCGAGGACACGAGCGATTTTAATCGCTCGGCATTACGCGTCGTCTCGCAGTTGCAGCACGCGATATTCGGCCGGTTATCCGCGCGTGTTCCGCCCGAATTCTTGTCTTCGCGTTGCTAAGCTAAGCTCGATGAAACACACAAATTAACAAACACACCTGGCCTTGGTTGAATCCAGAAGAGGACCATTGAGGGATACTCTCTTATCCGCTCCACGCGGATCGGGCGAACGGCGGAATCTCCGTTTCACTGACGAATGGGCGATTAACTCTGACAGTTCCAGAGTTATCAATGAAACTCCTCCGCGTACAGAGGAGAGCTGTCCACGTTCGGGATTACAATACTCGCGGGAACCTTGGCGGGAACCTCAGCATCTCGCGCGAGCCCGTTCCGTAACGGTGATCGTGTGAGATCGTTTGTGCCTCATTATCCACCTCGTTGCTACATCACGTCGGACCTTGATGTCGATCGCAGGTCGCTGAATACGTTGGGAATACCGGAATCGCCGCGATGATTTCCGCGCCTCCCCCGTCTCTCCGTTTGATCCCCCCGCGAGCGAGGAGGCAGTCCTTATTCCCTGGCGATTTATAACATTTAAGCGGGCGAGGTGCGATCGCGACGTTTCGCGCTCGATTAAAATTCACGGGACGGATTCGGCGGGCGGAGGAAGAGAGAAGGAAACTACGGATGGTCAAAGACCATCCAACCATTGTTCTGTTCCTTTTCCAGCTCCTGCGAGCCTCCGCATAAAGCACAAATCCGCGCCGTTGTCTCGCCGCGACTTGGAAGCCGACCGATTCGCGTTTAATTACCTCCGCGCTATTTTTCAGCGGGATTACCGCCGATCCGCGCCGCTGATATCCACCGTCGCCAGCCTGCCGCTTAATTCCCGCCGCAATTACCCCCACCCCCCATTCCCCGTCCCCCGCAAGTCGACTCGAGAATTGCATAAGCGCGGCCAGAATTCAACTGCGCGCGCGATGCGTCGAATGCGTCGAATGTGTGCGTGTACTAATGCCCGTATTTTCCGTTTGTTACAGGTAAGTCTCCTCCGGTGCTGTCCGATCCGAGGTATTTACGGTGTTTACGGTGATGAGCGATACCTCGCGCGGTTGAGCATCTTGCGCAAAATCCTCCAAACACGGAATTGCGTGAGGAAGCTACCTGGCTCCTAATCAGAACTCTCAATGAGAATGGCAACTGATTTTCTCGTCAGGGACATCTCGCCTGCTGACACTGCTCGACACTCTTATTTCCGAGATGCGCCCGAGATGCATTGCGGCAGAATGTACGTGCGAAAGAGAGAGAGAGAGAGAGAGAGAGAGAGAGAGAGAGAGAGAGAGAGAGAGAGAGARAGAGAGAGAGAGGAGGGGAAGAGATTTCCTGGCCATCTTTATTTCTGAGTTTTCTCCCGTCTTGACGCCGCGACATCATTCAGCTGCTCCGAAATATTTTCCCTGCGGTTCGTCGCGGTTCGGACCTTCATTTTTACAAGTTTCATGCCCCGAACCCGGTGTTCCCGGTGTTCTCACGCGCGGACACGCACGAGAAAAGTTTTTTGACATCAAAAGCTAACCGGCGGGGAGGGTGAAGGCGGAGTGAAGGCGGGTGAAATTAGTTTCCCGGACGGCCTGAGCCTAAAAGCCGCTTACTTTGCTTCACTGAAGTTCCATGTAGAACTTGGAAAAGATTTTACGCAGCGCAGATTGACCATCTCCCGCCCCCTCTGTCTCTATCGCAAGACAGATCGCAAGAGAGAATTTTCGCAGCGAGCCTCGCGGAACGCGTCGTGGAATTGGCGATTCCACGTCGAACGTTCCTCCGGCGTGACTCACCGTTAGTTATTTTGCTTCTTTATCTCGCCGCGGGAACCGTATCGCGATAAACCTCGTCAATATTCACTTAAAATGAATACGCCAGCGGAGCGATAAGCTCGTTGCCAAGCTGACGAGCCGCACGCTCGTCGTTGCTCGTCGTTGCTCGTCGCCGCGCGAAGGACGTTTCATGTAAATGTGCGCGTGACGCAGGTTTTGAGGGTCGCTGCCAATCGCCTTTGACCCCCGCGGAAATCCCACGAATCACGATCGCGACCATCTTCCGCGGTCGCCGCTCCGGCTGCAAGGTTCAGCGAGGGTCGGCGGCTGGTGGCCGCAACATTGCCCAATCAGAGGAAGGAAACTCGATCCCGCGGGATTATGCCGCTGGAGCCGGGAATTAGCGGCCGCGAGAGCGTAACGAACCACTCCGAGCGAATGAAATCGCGCAGATCCCGTTGTAGATTTCGCGGATCTAACGCGATCTTGCGCCGTTAACGTCGGCCGAAGGTAGCCTCGACGAGACGAAGAGCTCGACTTTGCCAAGGCGAGCGACGAGGCCGAGGATACGGCCCTTTTCCCGAAGCGATGCGCGAGCGATCGGCGCCATTACCGCGGCACGCGTTACCCGCCCGTAAACCGGCGAGCGTGAATAACTCACGTCGCCAGGCGCGCAGGGGTCAAGTGGGCATTGTTCGATAAATTCTTTATCGATAAACGCGAAACGAGCCTGCAATAAGAGACGGTCGTTATTAGTCGCGCGAGAGCGGTGTCGCCGCGGCCGATAATTTACAACGCGCCGATGCACAATACCGTATTCCTCGCGCGATCCGCCGCGAAAAGTTACGAGGCGAACGTGCCCCGAACGTCCGCCGAGGGATTCCCCCGATTTTTCGCCACGTCGTTGCTCGTTCGCGGGCGATCGCCGCTGGCGGCGGGGGGGGGGGGAGTTGGGGGGGGGGGGGGTGTCGCTTTGGGGCGGATGCGTGCGCGCTCTACCTTTACGATCGCGAGATTTATATTGCGAGCGAGCACGGCGCGCCTTTCGCTGATCTCGCGCGGGACGCGGGGAGTCATTCGTCCTCTTTCCATCGCGCGCGCGAGGAAACGGGCGATCAAACGCGCCGTTTCGTCTCTTCCCCGCGCTGCTGAAGGGCTAAAGCTAGAGTCGATAGGTTAAATCGATCCTTTATCTCACTCACGTGAGTATTCGGCGATGGCTCGAGATCGCGTTTCTCTTTCTCGCATCTCGGATGCGAGACGCCAAAGTCATCCTCGTTCGCAATGTCCGGATCATGTCGAGATCATTCCGCTTCTCTACGCAGCGATGATGGCGCAACGTCCACGGATCGTAGCTGCGGCGGTTATTCATCCTCCCGAAGACCGGGATCCCGATGATCCCGGCATGCCAAGAAGAGGACACGCGAGCGCGATAATTTAGGATCGAGGCGTTACTCGGGATTGCCGTTAAAAAAGATGGAGAGGCTGGCGCAGACGTCGACCGCATTCGTGATATATTCCGCCGAAAGTCGATCGGAAATGCACGCCTCGCAAGCATTATTAGTCTGGATTCACGCGCGAGTGGAAGAATCCGCGGCAATTCAGCATTCAAGAATCGATGACTCCAAAAGAAGCTCTTCAATTCTCTAATCGAGACATTTTCATGACGATCAAGGCTAATCAAGGCTAGTCAGGCCTCTGGCCAGGCTGCACTCCATTCGCCACGAGCATGCGCTCTTCGAGGGTCATCTGGAGGTCCACCGCGGTGTCCAGGTGCTCCGCGTGAAAGTCCCCGATCGGAAAGACCAGATGGACCTCCGCAAAGTTGCATTGCCAATTGCAGTCTATGTTGTCCTGGCCTTGATCCAGGTGGTCGAGGCGGAATGCGGCGCGGCAGATGCAGCTCCTCAGCTTCGTCAAACTCTCGGCGACCCTGAAGCGCCGTCGCTCCGTTCGCTCCGGTCGCTCCGTTCCTCTTTGATTCGCGATGGTGCGACGCATGTATGTACGAGAAAGCGTGTGTGTGCGTCACGGCGAGTGGCCATGGTGTGGCAAGGAATCTTTCCAGCGAGCTGGGAATCCTCGGAGATGGAGCGCGGATAATCTTATCCGAGAAGGTCTGGCTTCGAAGTCGATTTAAGATGTTTCGGATCATTGCCGCGGAGGATAATGGAAATGGAAACTTGGAGCGGTCTCCGTCCGTACTTTCCGAAATCCTCGCTTCTCGTCGCTCTTCGTCCAGATAAAAGCACTTAACCGCGTCTCGGGATCCCGTCTGCTTGTCAAATAAATGCGCCGTCGATCGGTTTGAAAATGACGAGTCACCCCGCCTCGTCGGCGTCGAATCGTCGCGTGGAACAGCAACGACATCAAGTTACTTACAAATTATAATCAAGTTACAAAGAGAGAGAGAGAGAGAGAGAGAGAGAGAGAGAGAGAGAGAGAGAGAGAGAGAGAGAGAGAGAGAGAGAGAGAGAGAGAGAGAGAGAGAGAGCGCCACATGTTGGCATGATCCTCTTCATTATCCATGAATATTAATTCACGGTCGAGTTAAGCGGCACTGATCAAATCCTCTGCGGAATTATACATTGTAACGGGCCGATCCATCAAAGTTTCACGCGTGATCGTGCTTATCTTTGATGGATCGCTCGTTGTGCGTATGTATTTAAGAGAAGGCTAAGAAGCCTCCTCTTTCGGCCCCTGGACCCTTTTGTTCACTCTCATGTGTGCGGACAAGCGAACAAGCACCTCTCCCTCTCTTTCTCTTTTCGGGAGAGGCAAAATTGCTTTTCTCTCTTCTCTTTTTAATAACGGGGCAATTACGCGCGGTCGCGTGCACTCACACGGACGACGGAATAAATAGCTCGGTAGTTTGCATCGGACGGGCCGGTCGGGGACGCGGCAATCCCCATCGTTGCCGAGGGGGAACGTTAATTAACGTTAATTAATTTAACATACTTAGCGTCAATCGCCCAGCATCGCGAGCGAGGGAGAGCGACATCCGGGCGATGCTCGAGCATCCGCAGAGCTCGATCACGGGTCTAAGCTTGCTCTCAAGCGCGCGGAGCTTCGCATTATCCCCTCGCGCCCCCCTCGCCCCCTGATGTCGATCGAGCCGATTGCTCGGCAAAAAAATACAGTACCCCAGTACGAGAGATCAGTACGGTGCGATCCTGCTCGCGTCCGCTCGCGACAACGCGCGATCGATATCTTCTCCCGTGCGATACTCGCGCATCGCGCAGTTTGCCCGGTCACGAGTAACGAGCAATGACGAATTGCGACACGTCGGCACAAATCAAAGGCAGACTGGACGAGTCGCGTCCACTGGATTACCGCGCGGATAAAGAATTATTCGCATCAGAGGCGGCGTGTCGGGGGAGAGAGATCCGCCTCGTGAAATTTCCATCTAATGACGATACCACCGCGAACTTTCCACGTAACTCGCGAAACTTAGTTCCCAACGCTCTCACGGAGGCACGTGCATAATGTAAAAGAGAAAAAAAGAGGAAAGGAGACGGCGATGAAACATCCAGCGAGTTTGTTGAATTTTTCGCACAACCGATTAGCCGGAATGGACTCTCAGCGTGGACTCTTGGTCGTAAATTTTTGACGAGTCCGCGCCGTGAGGGACGAATTGGACGGGCAAGAGAGACAAAGATACCGCCCTTTCGTTTCGATCGGTATTTCGCTGCGGGCCAAGTCGCGCATGATTACGTAGCCGCGAGCGGGGAAGATCGGCACGTTTTGCCTTTTGCCTTTGGATCCTCGTCGACGCGATCGATCTCTCATCCGCTGATCCGTTCGTGAAACTTCCTGGGCTGCCTGTAAGATCTTCTCTGCGCGCGAGAACCGGTTTTTCGTGCTCGAGCGAAGCTGCTCTTCCTGGCCGAGCGTTGTCGCAAAACTTCGTTTCGCCGTTCTTTTTTCCCTCGCTCCTCGCCGTCTCGAAAAGCCAAAGGTTTCGCGAAAGCTCCACTGTCGCAATTCGTGTCGGCGGCTGTTGTCATTTTTCTCGGCACGCCCGTTTTATCCTTAGCGAGAAATCGTCCAGCGAGATTGATCGAGCACTTTGCGCAGATCGGTATTAATAATCCTTCGCGTTTTCCAGAATCCTCGTGCTGTCGCTTCGATGTCTCCCGATGTATACCGATACGGATCTTGTTTGTCCTTAGTCGGCGTCGTTCAACCCGAAGGCTCCTTTAATTTATCTCTCTCGTCGCGCCGCGCGAAAACTCGAGCGGATCCACGTGGAGCGAGCAAATTCAGCGGTTATCAGCCTTCGACTCGTGAAATCCGTCGTTTCCACCTTTATTCTTCCTTCTTTCCTGCCGAGCGATCGTCTCTCGCTTCGTGCAAATATGAATATCGATATTCGGTGTCGCGCGCGCGTGCCTTGGTTCGTTATTTTGCTGGATTCGCGGCTAATTGCAAGCGACGTTAAAGGTTTCGGTAAACGGGCGTTTTGGTTTCTTGCTTCCGCGTACTTTGGTCAGAGTCCTCGATTAGGAATGAAATTGCCTCTGTAAACATTATTGAATTCATTTCGCAGCCGATGCTGCGTTTCTTGCATCATTTGTAGAAAATTTCATTTCCTTGCAGTCTCGCGTTCGTTGTCTTTGCTCTCTAGCGTTTCGTCTTTATCCTTTTTTGCCTCTTGCGACTCGTTTTCGTCTGTCGTCTGCGATGTCGTGGCAGTAAACTCCTCCAGAGACGGAGGGAAGATTTTCACGTTGGCGCATTCATATTCGCGTATCTCTTCTTAACGAGATACGCTTTTTATCAAGGGACTCGCGTGGTTGAGAAGTACCACTCATTCGAGTGGTACTTGGCAGCTTTTATACAGGCGGACAGGTTTTTGCCTTTAATCTCGATGGAGCCGACGTTCCTTCTTATCTGAAAAATAAATGTCGTCCCGTTTATTATACTTGCGTCCTCGATGCGTTTCAAACTCGTCAGCCGTGTTTTTGGAAACTCTTTCATGGCACGCGTGACGAATTTCAATTTGTTTCTTCTGCGCGCTCGCTCTCTCTCTCTCTCTCTCYCYCYCYCTCTCTCTCTCTCTCTCTTTGCTTTGCTTTGCTTTGCCTTGCTTCGCCGTTCTCCTCGGGCGGCAGAGCCCGCCCGCCGTCACGAAAATTTTTTTTCGATCTTGGAGATTATGGCAAAGGTCTCGTTTCAATGAGTAATCACGATGCGGAAGCGTGATCCATCGCGTCTCGAGGCTCACCGGAATTAAAAGTAACAACATTCGAGGCTCCAAGCCTCGATTTAAACGGAAGGAGATTCTTGCTTCTCCTCCTCCAGCTCCCACCCTTTGACTTATTACCGATCACGCCTGTGTGTGCCATAGATATAAATAGCTCGAAAAATCAATATTCCCAGCCGAGCTTACTTTCACGAAGAATCACACATTACCGCTGTGGATTATTGCGCGCTGCGAGCTGCGCGCGATATATTATCGTTATCGAGCCTTGGCGTGCACGCGCCGGGGATGCCGGAGGACGTTTCCTCCTCGTCGTGGACTCGTGCAGGAGCAACATCGCGTTCTCGCCGCCCACGCGCCGAAAAATCCCTAGCAATACGCTTGCTCGCGAATTCTGATTTATCTGAACGGACCCGCCGTCGCGCGACCTTCATGCTGTCGGTACATCGGCCTCTGCGTCCGTTCCACCCCTCGGCCCCTCAGTTTGCCATCCTACCGAACGAGGTAGAGAGAGAGGGGGTGGGGTGGTTTTTTTACCGAACGAAGTAATTCCACCAGCAGACACCCCCACCAGTTTGTCGGCCGCGTGGCGATACACGCATCCCCTCCCTCGATAATAGCCAACGCGGTGGGGATGCGTTCGGGGGTGGCGACGAGGGCGGCTTGCGGCGGCTGGCCGGATGGTTGGCTGGTCGCTAAGGGGTTGCGTCGCGACGCCGCCGTTGTCGTTCCTTGCGGACTCGCTACTCTACTGGAAGAGGGTAGCTCTCAGTCGACGCGCGGCTACCCTGTACGCGGCATCTGCAGCGTTACCGTCGTTACGACCCCCTCCCTCGAGCCGGGAGCCGTGCGAGAAGCATCCCTGCTGCGTCCCCGATCGAACGGGGGTGCGTGACGCACCGCGCGAGCTGCGAGAAGGACGCGAGAGGTAATTCGGACCGTTCGCGATCTCCGCTTCGCTCGAGTGCGAAAAAAGAGATACGTGCCCTTAAATCCCTTAACGCGTGTGTACGCGTTCGATGTCGATACCGGGAAGGGAGGTCGGAGAGATTGAAAAGTGGCGGATCGTCGCGGAGTAACAGGTCGGTTTGGATTTTGCATTCCGCAACGCTTCTTCAGCCTCGTCTTCCACGCACGTCGTCCAGTATGCGCCGGCCTTGCCGTACTCGAACTTGCCAACATGTTTCTAGTGTCGGAGCCGCATGCTTTCTTGCGGCACGTTTCATTTACGTCTCGTAACGTCCCGAGTTCGTTTGTGTCCGATGGATGATGAGGGAATAATAATTGGCGCATACACGCACGCATGCTCATTTGCATGCGGTTTTCGTTATGCAAATACGTCACGCGGCGCATGAATCATGCTCCGTATTTTCTTTGAGCGTGGCATTGCGAGTTGCGACTTCAGTCGTAGGCGTACTCTTCGGAGTTTCTTCATTACGCTCGTTCACCCTCGCCCGATCATGCAAACGCGGATGGAAACGCGGCGAGTCGGCCGCGTGGTAACGCGATTGCTTTTCCGATGAATAAAGCAATTTCTGCGGAAACAGCTCGGAGTGCAGCCTCGGAAAACTTGCCGTTTCTCTCCCTCTGGACGGTCGACGTCCAGAGAGAAGGACGCTGCTGCATCTCTCGAATATTAATCCAATCATTTTTATCGCGCATCCGCGCTCGTGATCCCCGTGATCCCCGTGATCCCCGTGATGGCTTCTCTGGACACACCGTGAGTGAGGAATTACCGGTCAAGGGGCACACACGTGGCTGCAGGATCGCCGAGATCGGCACGCGCGAGCGTAATGATTCGTCACGAAGCTCGCAAGGAAAGCAGATTTCGTGTGCCGTGAGATACCACGAAGCAACGCGAAGCACGAATACGTATCGCGGCTCCCAGCGCTACCGATCTCCGACTTGTTGACGACCAACGTCGCGTGACGTCGCAATTGTTTCCCCGGAACGAGACGATTCCTCGATGCCGATCCGAGAATTGACAGCTCGATTGGTGCGATCTCGCGTGCCTCGTCGCGAGGAGTGTTCGATCCTGAACGGGGACCCTCGTTGGCGGTATTCTTCCGCGAAATAGAGACGAGTGATTCAGCATCGTTCTAGAGATTTTCTTGGAATCTACTCGATCTATCTCTCGCCAAAAGGCGAGATCGTCATGGTTCGTCGGACCGAAATGAGAATCATGCACGCGTTGCTTCGCGCGTTGCTACATGCTTCACGTTGACGTTGATAATTTAATTAAACCGCGCGACTGGCGTGCTGCGCGTGCCGGGGGAATTTACCAGATCGCGTTCACGATGTTATTATCAACGCGCTGACCGACGTTATTGATACCTGCGTAAATATACACGCGCGCGAGCGAGCGCGCGCGAATAATGGAATGGCAAGTGGAAACAGTCCTGCCGTTGTCGGACGAGTGAATTACGCGGCGTGGCGCGTGCTGCGAACGCTGCCGCGCCGTTTTGCAAATTGAATTTTCAGATCGCAGACGCGACGCGCCGCGGTGTCTGAGAGCGGCCGACAAGTTCGGATAAAAGCGACCGTAGCGCGTCGCTTCCTTTGTCTCGCCGTGCCGGCTCCGGCTAACGGGGAACGCCCTTCCCTTCCCCTCCACCCGCCAAGATTTACGGTGTCTATGGGGAGGAACTTTGATAATACGCGCGCCGAATGCGCTCCTCGCAGAGCGCCCGGCTATCTCTCGCAGGGCCGTCTGGTGCTCTCCTCCTCCTCCTCCTCCTCCCTCGGCGGCGGCGGCGGCGGCGGCGGCGGCGGCGGAAGCGGAAGCGGAACAAGTATCGTCCGCAGACACGGTGTCACGGCATCGGCGCCGGGGGCGCGCGCGCGGGGGGAGGGCGGGAGGTCTCCCAACGCGAGCGTCAAAAGTGCGCCGCGGCCTCCATTGTTCCCACGATTTCACGCGATTAGGGCCCCCCCCCTCCCCCCCCTTCTCGGATGACCGGTCCGGGTTAGCGCCGGAATGGCGCAGCAGCGAGAGGTACGACGTATCGCAGTAGATAAAAACCGGGTGTATCGAGGCTCGTTATCTTCCCTCGGCGTTGATACGGCGCGAGCGTGAGATGGGGAGGACGCGCTCGCCGGTGTGTCCTCTCACTCGAAGCTGAAGGAGAAAGCTCCTCGCGGAGCGAGCATCGACGAATGCTGTAGCCGGCGAACTCGTTATAGCCCGGTCATGATTCGCATTCTCACGCGAGCGCGGTAACGACGGCGCGACCTCCACGGTAATTCATAGAAAATCCGATTCTCCGCGTGCTCGCGTGAGCGGCGACGTCGATCGCCGCTTTTCGTGCGTTGGCTCCGCGCCCATTACGAGCACGCGAGCCATCGCGCGTTATATCGGCCGGTGCAGGCCGATTATCTGGAAATTGGTCCGGGACCCGTTCTCAAAAATTTCTCCGCGTCCCGTTCCTGCGATCTCTCCTCCCTTCTTCCCCCCTCTTCCCCCGAGCTCCTCTTTGAGCCTCGTTTGTCAGCTTAACGCGAAAGTTGGTGCCCTATGCCGTAAGACGTCACGGCTAAAAGTTCGGTATATTGGCCGTTTCTTAATCAAATAAATTGACCTTGTGATGCGCGAGTTGGACGAGAGGCGCTTTCTTTTCCCCTATATGTGTGTGTGTGTGTGTGTGCGTGTGTGTGTGTCGGATAATAATCGACGTGAGTTTTCCGAATACTCGCTCGCCGCTTTCGGAAGACTTTATTGATCGCGCGACAACTCTCCGCGATCGCAGACGATGAGAAACATCGCGGGTATCTCACCGTTTATCTCTGTCTCGTTTAACGTAAGCATAACTTGCTGCTCCCCTCGACACGACGAAACGCGTGCTTCCATTTTTATGGAATAGCTGCGCGGCATCGCTCGACGATCGCTTCCTGCACCGCGGCGTTCGATCGCGATCATCGATCTCTTGTTGACGTTCGGCGGATACGCGTCGTATTTTCGGACGGCGTTCTGGCAGCTGGGAGATGCCGGAGACGAGTCTATTTCCGAATACTTGGGATTCCGCGGATACGTCGGATAGCTGACAGTCGGACGGACTGACGTTGGATGAACGTCACTCCCCGCTGCATTGGTTGGTTATTTCCGTCGACCGGATTATCGATCGCTTCCGTCAATCTCGTTAAGTCGTTAAGCCGCCCCCTGCCCCTTTATGCACGAGATGCATAAATTGGATCCGAGCATCCGGAATGTGCAAAAGGCAAATTCGCGCGAGAAGCGCGCAGAAGCGCCAAGGTCTCGATCGCCAACGATCCTCGAGACGGGGGTCGATCGGCAACCAGTGGTTATCCCACGAAAGTAAGGAGTTTCGGGATGCAGGGCCGCGTTCGCTGGTTGCTTGATTATTCATCGCGCGCTACTTGCACGTGTGCGCTCGACGAAGCGCCTCGACAGCGAACTCGCTTGGTCCTCGACATGTGGAACACGTCCGTGCATCCTATACGCGACACGCGACGCTCGTGATTCGACAGCGGAAGAGACGCACGTAGACGTGGATAAACGCACGTAAACGCGCGTATGAGAATGGGCACATCGCGCGCAGCGTCGCTGCGTTGGAAAAGCCGCCGCTCGAGTTCAGAGCCGAGCTGTTTATCGCCGAAATCTCGTATGCGCGAGATAATTCGCGCCGGGGCCCTCCCCGCGATCGAAAGTGCGGCTCATTGGAATACGAATCGCGCAGTTTGCGTTTGACGCGCGCGCTAATGAATACGGACCGCGTATCCAAACACGGGATTTAATTGTCCGCAAACACTATTAACCGGATAATCCCGAGGACGGTGCCGGCCGAATGTTTTATTAAAATTCCGGCCGTCCGGGCCATCGACTCGCGTGATAAATTCCCATCGGTACGATCGATCGGCGGCGGTGGCGGAGCACGCGCGAGATTACAGCGAGCGAGGGTCCAATTATCGTGGAATAATGCGCCGCGAATTATTGGCTCGGCGCTCGCGGCTCTCCCTCGATCCTCTGTGCCGGATTGTCGAATAACAATCGAGATTCGCGTGATTCACGCGGCCGGTACAGCCGTCGTCGGAAAGAAGAAAATCCGCATCGTCACCGAGAGCCGCTGGCGCGGCTCCAGCAGACGCTGGATCGAGCGGCGGCGGTTGTCAACGTTACGGAAACGCGCGTGCAGCCGCGCGCTTTAAGGGAGCGGCCGTATCTCGCGAGCGACAAGTTTAAATGAATCCGTCCGTCGCGAACAATGGCCCGCGCGTGTACGCGCGTGCACGTCCCCACGATGATAGCAGAGAGGGGGGAGGGGGTCGCTCCGACACCGCCGTGCGGATTTCTATGGGGCCTGCCTTTCCGTGAATACTATCGGCGGCCGACAGTCGCGAGCGCGTCGGACAATGCGCCTCGCGGACGTCGCGACGCCTGTCAGGATGAGCCTACCCGGTTAAATTACTTTTCCCAGAGAGAGACAGAGAGAGAGAGGGAGACATGTGTGCGTCGCGTATGGATTCCCTTTGGGAATCGCTCTGTCAATGTGAAACCCGATGCGCGGTTATTGCCTCCAGTTGCGCCGCGCGATGTACTTTTCGTTCACGAGATCAGCGGACACTGTTGTCTTGTCCATCTTCTCCCCCCCTCTCTCTCTCTCTCTCTCTCTCTCTCTCTCTCTCTCTCTCTCTCTTTCTTCGTTTCTCTGCTTTCGCAGGTAATTTCGTGGAACACGCATTACGGGCATAATTGGCGCCGAGATTCCGCCGCGCGGTCTCTCAATTAGCGCGAATTCCTGATGACGACTCGCGGATCTAGCTTGGATCTAGCGGCGAGTCCAAGTTGCCGCTCGCTCGCGCGTTTTCAAACGCTGCGCCGGTCATCCCGCTTAGAGGATGTTTCTTTCCCCCGCGCCGCCGCCGAGCCAGCTCGCGGGCTAAAGGTCGCGTATACGCGTGCGGCCGACCACGTGGACATGTCTGAGAGCAGGTGGAACAGCGATGCGCTCGCGAATCGTAGCGTCTCCCGTTTCTGGGATTTGCGAACGATCGAGAGCGCGAGCTGGATGATCGCCAGCTGGATGATCGGTTGGCACGGGCGACGCGATCCTGGCCTCGTTGGTTTAATTACGGTTAATTAACGGCAGGATGGGTCGCTCGATCGCTTGATTCCGATCGGAATTTCGTGGGAGCGGGGCGGGGGGAATGGAGCGGCGAAGGCTTCGTCCTTTCTCGCTCTCGAGATCTCTTTCATAAATCGTCGCCGCGGCGAGTTTTCGATATCTCCCCGCGATGCCGTTGCGCGCGACGCGAGATATCGATTCCGAGGTCGATTCCGCGAGTGTCGTAATGTTTAGAAAACGCGCGAGAGATCTTTGAAAGCGGAAGCTTCATCTCGTCGAGATGCATCGAACTGTCGGCGACTCGTATCGCGTCTTGTTTGCGAGGTCGAGGTTCGCGCGATGCGGACTGGCGCGATGCCGAAGAGCTGACGAGGGACGAGGAGAGATGGGACATTCCCGAAAGATATTTGTCCGAGACTCGTCGTCCCTGCCGCTGTCCTTGCCGCTGTCGCGAGACAAGAAACTCGCCCGATTTCGCTGTGCAAAACGACCAAGCGCGTCGCGTCGCGGAAACTTTATGCGCCCGGCTTTACGAACCGGAACCGACCGGATTCGCCGGCGAATCTTCTATCGTTGCGAAGACTCGCGGCCGCTGCGGGGCAATGCGGTTAATGGAAAATCCCGCGGAAAGGCATTTCCCAGAGTGGGAATCGAGTAGGAATCCGCAATCCCACGTGGGATAATTTTCCTACCGACGCGCGATGGCGCTTTTTCCAGCGCAAACGCGGGAGGAAAGTGCGTTTGCCGTTGCGACGTCATCCGTTTCGCGGGGAGCAGAGGGAAGACATCGACGGGCGAAAATAAAAGATATATTGGCATTTATTCGGTGGTAGGTAGGTCCTCGTTTCATCCGCTGTGTTGTGCTGTGCCGCCGATTGCCGATAGCTTTCGGCGGGCCGCAGTGGACTCTTTTCCGCCACGCTTGATCTCATCCGCCTAATTGGAAAAGTTATCGCGGGCCGATTGATGAGCGCAAACGCGAGCGGGCGGTAATTTGCGCCTTATTACTATCTACATTTCAATGACAAAGCCCGACGATCCGCTCGATGACACGAGCGGCTGGCCGGACGAGATTACTAACTGAATAACCCGGCGAGCGGATCAAGTCGGCCAAGTTTTCAATTATCGAGATCTCGCGCGATTAAAGTATCGTCAGCGGCCGACGAAAACACGCCGACGTAACCTCGTCGAGCCGCGCGGGGTCACGCGGATTGCGAATCTCCGTCGATGACGCGGAGGCGCACCGGCGCTCTCGCCGATCTCTCGCATCCGCGGCTCTCAGGGAGAGGGGAGGGATGAGGCGCGACCCAATTTGATCATCAGTCAATGTCCCGGTCGCAATTATCGCCATGGCGCTAACCATGCCGCGCTTAGACGCGAGGCGCCGCGCGTCTTCGCTCGATTCGCTCGAGTTGGAGCAACGACTATTCCAATTAACAGTAAATGCATACGGTACATGCGAGCGGCTTGTCGTCATTGCGAGATGGACGCCAATGGCTTGCCGAACGGAACGCTGCACTCATCCGCGGCTTCCATCTGCGAGTTCCATCTGCGAGTTCCAGCGCTCGCGCCACTTGATTCTTCGGACCCGACAAACGTCTCTCTCTCTCTCTCTCGCTCTCTCGTCTCAATCGTCGGATTGACGCTGTCGTGGCGTTTCCGTTTGATTATGAACGCGAATGATCCGCGCGATGAATCGTCGTCGCGGTGTCGACGAGCTGAAATCGCGATCGACCTTACGGCGCGATTACGCGATATTTCATCGCGGAGTAACGATGATGGACGCGTTCGAGCCGTCTACTTGGCAATTTGCTAAAATAGAATCACGCGGCGCGATTTTAAGTGTAACTTGATTACGGCGCGCAAAATGTTTCTCGAATAAACGAACGGAAGTGCCGTTAACGTGATTACGCCGATAATGAAGGGGGAGAAAGAAGCCAGCCGGAGGGATGCTTCGAACGATTCATCGACGTAATGGAGGATTATATTCCCGGTATTCGACGCATACATTCAAGTTTGCGGACGATATTTACAATGAAAATCGCGCTTTACCGACCTATCCCGTCGACCTGGTGCACCTGAGAGCGAAAAAGACGGACAAACAGAGCGAAGAGAGAGAGAGAGAGAGAGAGAGAGAGAGAGAGAGAGAGAGAGAGAGAGAGGGAGGGAGGAGACGGCTGCTACGTCAGAAAATGGCGGGCGAAGGACGGAGGGACGGAGGGGGAAGACGAATAGCCGCAGTTCGCTGCACCTGACTATTTATAACAAATCAATAGGCGCCGGCAGCCGGTGCGTTCCTCGCGTGCATAGTGTTTCTTGCGCTTCGCGGGCGATCCTCGCGCACCTGCGAGCACACTGCGCCTCGTCTACGCGAGTAATCGAGTTCCCCTTCTTATCGATAGCACGTGATCGGGCCGTTACGTAAACGGACGATCGTACCGCGTTCCGTCGTCGTCGTGACCTTTTTCGTCGAGCGCGCGGGGGCGCGCGCGCGCATTGTCGTTTTTCCGTGAAATAATGTTAAGATCGCGCGATTGCGTAACGTCGCGATTGCGTTCGCGTTTGCGGGTCGATCCGGGAGCGCGATACGATTTAATCCGCGATCGATGACTCATCGCGTACGTTCGGTCGTGACACAAAAGCAACGGCCGAGTCGTCGTCGTCGTCGCCGTCGTCGTCGTCGTCGTCGTCGTCGTCGTCGTCGTCGTCGTCGTCGTCGTCGTCGTCGAGTCATCGGCAGGCCGCTGGCGGGGATAAAGTTTCGCGTTAATTGCCAGTCGGCGTAATCGAAACTGCCGCGAAACTGGTCAGTTTCTCGTCCTCGCGAATCGCGCCGGACGAACGCGCCGGCGAGATGCATCGGTGGGTCCTTCGATTACTCGCGATTACTCGCGATTAATCACCGCGTTAGCGTTGAATACCAAGAATCCCGACTGCGAGAGCGTATCCCGGAAAATCGCAGCGAGGAAACTCCCTCGGCCGTTTCGGGGAATCCAGACTCGTTCGTTCGCGGTTTCCTAAACAGAATCACGCGATACCGACCTTCCGTGATCTTCAATCACGACCCTTCGAGATCGAGAGGAAAGGCGATTTCCCGCGCGACGAGATCATGTACGATGAGATCAGTGTTCCCTCGCAGAGTGCTAAATCGTCCGCGTTCCTGTGCGATCTCCGCCAGAGAGAGAGAGAGAGAGAGAGAGAGAGAGAGAGAGAGAGAGAGGGCCGAGTTTCTCGCGGCTTCCGCGGGAGCCGCGGGAAGGCGATTTACTGCTCCGCTCGCGACTTTCACGCGTTGACGAAGCGGACGACGAACGTTCGCTCTGAAAATTTCTTGAGCCATCAGCGGTACATCGAAACGAAGCATCATCCTCCGTTTCCTCCTTGCAGATCCCGCGAGATACGTCCGCCGGTGTTCGGCGGGCTTGTAAAAAGTTTCGAGGTCTCCGTGTATCCAGCGGCGGCGTATCGCACGATTCTCTCGTGTTTCTCTCGTGGCTGTCGTGACGTGTCGAACGACGTGCCATATTCCAGCTCGGTCGGTGGACGATTCGAGTCATGCGACGAAACGCGCGACAGTGAATCGCGGAAGCTCTCCTGAAAGATCGCCCCGCGCCCCGCGCCCCGCGCCCGTCCGACATGTTCGCCGCGATGGTGTTGCACAAGCACGGCAAGCACAACAATGGCAACCAGCCGAATCATCACGCGAGCAACAACAACACCACCAACTCCACCGGCAATAATCTCAACAACAATCACATCAATAACAACGTCAACGTCAACGTGAACCAGGCGTTCAGCACCCGGGCGGTAAGTGAAATCGCACTCGTGTCCCCACCCACCCCTCCTCCCCATTTCGATCCTCCTTGCTCTGGAGAGATCACTTTCGCGCCGTGCGAACGGATTCGCGGCGACCGTCCATGAGTCTTACTCATGTGTCTCGGGATTTATTCGCATCCCTTGCTCGTTGCGCGCGATGTATCCGAGGGTGGGCCCCTCCATTCCCATCGAGCCGCCTCTCCCCCCGTTCGCGGGGAGGAGATTACTTCCGCAACCGCGGTCGGGGGAATCGCGCGACGTCGTAGAGATCTGCAAATCGCTAGCGCCGCATCTTTCCCGCGCCGGCTGCGCCGGCTCTTTCGTCGCGGGCCTCGGCGAGTTCTGGAAGGAGGAGGCTTTTATCAGCCGAGCGGGAAGGCCCCGCCGGGGCTGGGGGGAGGGGGGGGGGTGCTCCTTTCGGTGCCGGCAGCCAGACGAGAAGAGAACATTTTTCCGCTCGGAGGCAAAAATCACGTTTACGGACGCGGGGGGACGGGGAGGCGCTCTCATCTCCGCGCTCTGCGGGGAAAGGCGGGGCGGAGGAGGGGGAGGGGGGGGGGGAGAGACAGGCGCGGCGATTCCGCTGACGTGGCGACGGCCGCGAATTCTGTCCTGCGTTATCTGCCGCCGCGCTGTCTGCTCTCCCTCTGTGCCCCTCGTCACCGATGTTCTTCTCTCTCCCCCTCCCCCTCCCCCTCCCCCCTCTTTTCTCTCTTTCGGCTTCGAGAGTGAAGGCGCTGGGGCGCGCCGAGATCGTCGTTTCTTTCTCTTTGCGCTTCCCGCGCACGATGCAAATGTCCGCGGCGATACGCCGCGCGCAGAAAGATTTTCATTAGCGGCTCCTCTCCCTCCCCCTCCCCTCCCCCGCACTCGCGTTAATCTCGTTTAATTCGCGGCGGAGGCACGCCGCGCGCGCGGACGGGAATGATAAATTAGGAACTGAAAATTTGAACGCGCGATCGTAAACCCCCCCGGCCAGCCGCGCCGGTTAAATAGAAATGCCGCCACATGTGCAGGGCGGCGCGACGGCCCGCGAATTATATCGGTTTAATATTTCAGAATTTACGCCCGCGTATCCTCCATGGCCGTGCGGTTCGTTAAAGTGGCGCGGGGCCCTGCCGGTTTCAATTTCCCAGGGTACACCCGACCGAAAGATTGAAAATGGGGGTAATTCGGCGCAGCTCGGCGCGGCTCGGCGCGGCGCGGCGCGACGCGGCGCGGTTGGTATCGAGATACACCGAAATACACCGCCGGAGGGGCGGCGGGGCGGGGCGGTGGTCGGCGGAGGTTGCCGGCGAAATGCGATGTGAAATGGAATATGCTTCATGCGGAAGCGATGAAGCGAGTCTCGATATGAGATTTATTCTATTACGCGACAACTATTATCTTCCATCTCTCTCGCTCCCCCCCCCCCTCTCTCTCTTTCGTTGAAAATCGACGTATCGGTGCTCTCCTCCATTGGCGGCACCGCCATCGAATTTCTTCCAAAGGGATAGTAAGAGGGAGGCTGCCGTCTATCCTACGACGCATTTGTCCGGAATTGTCTTGTCGTCGTCGTCTTGTCGCGCGTCGCGCTTGCGATTCCTCGCAAAGAGGCATTCGGAGACACGCAATGTCCCCCTCCCCTCCCCTCCCCACCCCCTCCGCCGCTACATTCCCGTGTTACGGTTTATTATTTCGCGGCGCGAGCTGCGTCTTGTTTGCCGTCCGGCGGGCGGTTTATCTATTTTTTGGCGGCGGAGGGGCGGAGGGACGGGGGGGGGGAGAGGGCTACGGATGAGTTAATTGCATCTGTCGGTCGCCGGCCGCCGTCCGAGCCGGAACTCGAACGAGAGGGTTGTATGCAAATGAAATAGCGAGATTAAGTCCTTTGTGCTATTCGGGGGCCTGATAACGAGCATGTTAAAAGGACGCTCGCTGCAGAAATGCTATAAATTAACAACTAGATTAGTCGCCGCCCGTCGCCTAGCGCTTTTGCGCCCCCCCCCCCCCCTCTACTCCCCTTTCCGTGTCTCAGCGGCGAGTCGATCGGCTGTCCGGAGAAGAGAGAGATAGAGAGAGAGAGAGAGAGAGAAAGAGAGGGGGGAGGGGCTCTCTGGAATTCTCTTTTAGTTCCTTTACGTTCCTTGCGGAACGCGAACGCTCGGAGGCATAAAGATGACTGATTCAGTCGCGATCTCGTTGCAATTTTCCTAGAATCTCGCGCAGCGAGATCGGATTTCTCGTGGTCGCGACAATTTATCGCGACATTGTCATCGACAGGCCTGCGTCGAGGCTCTCGCAGGGCGAGAGGATGCGGAATATTCGCGGGGGTTCCGTTTCCGAATGAGCGAGGAAACGGGAGCGTCTCTCTCAAGAGGCGCGAAGGACTAAAGGCGCCGCTACATGGCGGAAGGAACCAAGGCAGTTGAATGTATGCAAGTTCGAAGCGAAGCGGAATTAAGCTCGTTTTTGGTCCCCTTCGTCGGTTGCCTTGTGTCTCGCCGTACCTATCGCCTAATCTGTCTAGATCCAGGCACCTTTCGCCCTTGGCGTGGTGGTTTCTCAACCGCCGCGTAATTCGATTTCGTGGCACGGCGAGACTCGGCTTTGAAGCCGGGCCGGCTCGAAACAACTTCATGAAGGGTTTCGATCACGGCCGGCCGGCTGTGACCAGACCAGACGTATCTAACGAGATCCGTGTCAAACGAGAGCGATGTCTAGCAGCTGCGGAAGCTGCGCGGAAATGGTAATCTATAAGGGCTGGTGCTCTCGTCTCGGAACTGAAATCCCAGAGCGATGGAGCCAGGTGGAGAAGGAGATGAAGATGATGAGGAATAAGAATGCCAGAATGTCCGTTGTGTTTGTGTAAAAATGGCGGCGATATTCGGCGAATTTCGCGATGCGTTTGATACACCGAGTTATCAAACGCCAGGCCAGGAGATAACAAAGAACGCTCGTCCATGTCGCGGGATTAGAATGTCAGCTGTGATTAAGCGCGAACGAAAGCGTGGAGGAGGGGAATGGAGGCGGCAGATGAAAGCAGGGAAAAGCAATCGGCCCGAGCCAGAAGGAAGCGGCTTCGATATTTGCGCCTTTCGAGGGCCGGCCGGCGAGCCTATTACGGAGGATCGATAAACTATTATTCCAGAAGCGGGCAAACGTATGAATAGTCACCGGCCGTCAATATTTTCCTCGTGATAAATATTCAGGGGTCAGCAGTGAATTTCCGCGCGTCATCGATTCTTCTTCAGCTTCGAAGCTTCCGCGAAAAGCCCATATTAAACGCCGCGCGACAGCATGGATTTTCGCTCGCGTCGTGGAAAAGGCCGATGCCGTTAACGCGTCGGCGGAGCGAGAGAGACGTCGTTTCGGCCGTCCGTCCGTCCGAAAATTCACCCTCCCGCCGGACGCGGAGGCGGCAGGGGCGGGGGACATTGGCAGCCCAAGGGGGAGGAAACCCGGGCGACCGCATCTCGGCCGCGTTGCCAAGGTTATGCTTGGACAATCAATGGACCCGGCTGTAATCGGCGCGATTATAAACGGTGTTCGCTTAACGCGCCACCGCTCGCCGTCATTAATGTCCGACAGATTGGCCGGCCATGTCGCCGCTTTTGCAAACAGCCGGCGAGCCGGCGATGAGAAAAACACCGTCATTGCGGGATCGATTTCGCGACAGTTTCCATTATTCCGATAATTATTCCGATTCCGCGGATACTCGACGTCGGGAGAATCGAGATTCGCGCCAAGTAGCGAGACATTGATTCACGCGTGGCGGACACTCTCCGGCTTTACTCTCGTAAAGTAGCGAGCGGGGAGGGGGGGGGGGKGGACGGACGGATCGCACCGCAGCAATTATTTTACGGCCATCATAACGGTCTGCTGCTCCTCGTCGGTTTTACACGGGCATAAACCCTCGGCGGGGCCTCGATGCGATCCCACGGCGACAGGCGTTCCGCGACTCCTCTGGGTCGTCGTCTTTCATTACGTAGCATCGAGAGCCAACTTTCGCGTCCATAAAACGCGCGGATCCTCCTCTGCACGCTACCGTATTACGGATTTCGCGGCTAAATGTCCGGCTCGTCTGGCTCGGCGATGGCACGCTCGTATTCGGCCATCGGGAATGTACTCGATTGGCTGAGAAGTCGCGAGCGTTGGCCCTTGACGAATTCTCGTTTCTTGCCTCTGCCTGATTTGAGATCCAGGGTAATTGCGATTCGATTTGCAGTCGCGCAATCGTGAAATTTACATGTGACGGTTGTGAGTTGAATCATTTGTACAATGATCGTTTCAGCTACGATTAGGTAAAATAAAGGAACTGAGAAAAAGCGTTTTCAACCTGATTGTCCATATCGCTACACCTACTCCAGTTTCTTCTTTGATGCATTTTCGTCTATTTTCGTTAGAGCTGGCGTCTATTTAATTATTTACTAGCGATACAATTATTGCTAGTAAATTAGATTTTGTCGTTCTTTTCTACAGTTATATCTGGGATTAATGCATTGCATGAAAATAACTTGAAGAAGAGTATCGCCGCATATGCACCGAGGCAAATAGAATCGATGATAATAATTTCAAGAATGGCATTTATGGGATTTAGAGTTTTATCATTCGATCAGTCATGCGATATTTAAATCTCCATTATCTTTATATGCCGGGATTATCATGCGTTTGATAAAAAAATATTTGAGAGCGTCGTTACTTTGGGAATCATCTAGTGAGATGATTATTTCTTTCCTGAAGATAATATTTTGCTTACAATAAGATGTCCGTTTCTTTCTTGGTTTTATTCTTTGATCGTGGAATTTTTCTACATTTTCTACATTTCTTGAAGATGCTTTTGATGGATATTTATGATGTCAGTTTCACTATCTTCGCTATCTTCACTATGAGCGAAGCTCGAGGCTTATTTACAAGAAAGACTAATCGGCAGGATAAGCCCGATCATTTCGGACGAGCTCGAGTCGTTTAGCGGGCAATTGGAATCATCGATGCGATCGTCGATGCCCAAAATCAACGGCGGAAGATCAACTCGCGATTCCGCCATTTTTAACGCCAATTCCGATCGGAGTCGCGTCTCGTCCACGAGATCTCATCTCGTGCGCGCGCGCGCGCGCGCGCGCGCGCGCGCGTGCATCTGCCATGCAAACTGTTGAAACGCGCGGCCGGAGATTGGCACGTCGCAGGTCGAGCGTGCCGATATGTTTGCCGTTCGGATAGTACACATCCGATATTACGCCGGCGAACAATCGATCAGCCCCCGAGTACTTACCCCGAGCGGGCGGACAAAAGCGCGGATACGTCTCGCTCGAAGCGAGCTTTCGAAGCCCCGAGGATGGGAGGAGCGTCTCGAATACCGCGTGCTGCTGCATTTTTGCCAAACGTGTCGACATCGGCATTTTCTCGTCCTCTGACTTCCCCCCCACCCCCCCCACCCCCGTCCGCTCGATTACGCGCTCGCCCCGTTGCATCCTTCGCACGGGTTCTCCCTCGCGGGAATCCATCTCGACCCCTTTCCGTCCTGGCACTCGTTCGACTCGCCTGGATTAAGGCGCTGATTTCGAGGTGTACTGCTACACCTGCCTCCTCCGCCGACTTGTAACTCGCGGAATCTCGGCCATCTCGGCGAGGGGAGGTTCAAGCAACGGCGAATCTCCTAATGACGGCCGGTCGACTCGAAATACACGCACACTCGCTTCTCCGCGCCAGCGGAAAGAGGGGGGGGAGGGGGAAGCTTGCTCGGATAAACTTGCGACGGAGAGTCGTCTTCTTCCGGGGTGGGGGGCAGAGACGACTTGCTCGTCGGCAAGTCGGTGCATCGTCGGTTAATTAGCCGGTCTCGCCGTACACGCCGGGCGTGTAACACCGTTAAACACTTAGGTTGCCGTCCATTAATGCACCCTACGTGCACTTCCCGCCGTCAGCAGGAAGCCACCCCGCCCTGCCCCGGTCCTACGTTGAGTTGCAGGCAGGGGGAAGGGGCAGAGCAGGGACCGGCTAATGGTAACGATGTAATGACCTTACCGGCGCGATACCTTCCGGTTACGAGTTTCCTGATGGAGACCGCTATCGCCGCCCCGGGTCGATCGTAAAGCGACCAACTTGCCCGATCTGGGAAAGCAGCGAAACGTGGCGGCCGGCAGTTTTACGAGGCATCGTCGCGGTTTTACTTTCCACGTCGTCGGCTCATCGTCGTCGCTGCTGGAGTAGCCGGAATGTCTCTGGCGAATCTCCCGCCTTCCGCGATTCGAGGATCGCGAATGCGTTCGCCAAATCCTATGCGCGTCCCGCGAATCCGATCCTGCGCGCCGTGTCGTTCGACCATCTCCAGCCGCGGACGACGATGAATCCTCCTCATCCTCCACGAGGATTCCCTCGTTGGGGGAAAAAAACCGTCCCCGCTAACGTGCGATATCCGATGCGTCTCGTCTCTCGTTAACACGCCGCCTTTACGTAATCTAGTCGCACAATCGCGTTTCCCGCCGCGACGCTGTAGCGATTGCTCTTACCGGATGTTTCTATCCGCCTTCTCTCCTCGCCGCGCGTTAACGTCAGTGTTCATTTTATGCATTTCACTGGCGGCGCTCCATCTTTCCCGCGGAAACTCGCCTCTCGAGCTTTTACTTGAGGCAGCGGCAATTTTCGACACGTCAGTCTCGGCGAAACGGTCCATTCGCTTGGCCCGCCTTTCTCCCCCTCCTCCCCCCCCTCGGTCTCCCATTGGTCCAAACTGCTACAGCTGCATCCCACTTCACCGCAACGACGCGCACTCAACTAGACAGCCGGCTGGGATGGATACACACGTAGCTGGATAAATCCAGCTCAAAAAAAAAAAAAAAAAAAAAAAAAAAAAAAAAAAAAAAAAAAAGCATCGTCATGAATATACGTGCGCTGATAAATCAGCGCGGAGGCGAGTCCGCGAGCCCTGCGAGATGGAAGCCCTGCGACAGCCCGGGAAACGAATTTTTATCTGCGCCCGCCGATTTATCGCTGGCGCTTCCATTAATTCGCGACACGCCAAGTAATCGGGGAGAGGGGGAGGGGGAGTAGCTCGCGTTAGCGGTTGCAGGTCCTGCCTGTGTCGTATCTAATCGTCCGGAGTCACGTCGATCGCGATATCATCGCGACCGTTGCGCGATAACGGCAACGCACTCGTTCTCTCTCTCTCTCTCTCTCTCGCGCGCGCGCGCATGGATGGACGATGAGTCAAGTAAAGCTGCGGCTCGGAAAGCTTCGAGGCTCTCGAGAGCGGAACGGAAAAGTATTCTCGCGCCGATTCCGCATCGCGAGCTCGTTCTCGCCGCTCTTCTGTCGCGTGTCATCGAGCATTTAGCAAGGGCTGCGCGTTTGATATCGGCTGATATCGGAAGCGCGGCTCTTGGAGCGGCGTCTCTCGACGTGTAAATCTTGCCGCTCGGAATTGCCGATGCGCGCGGCCGCGCGTCCCATAAATCATGACAGCCGATGCCAGCCGGCGAGTATTTATTATGAAGATTGAAGCGTGTTCAATCTTGCCGGTCGGCTGGAAACCGGCGTCGAAAATCTCGGCGATCGGACGCCGCTGCGGGATCTTTATCGCGACGTGTCGCGATCTCGCCGGAGCGCGATGGGCCTTGGCGCAATTATGCGCTCGTTACGTCAAATGAGCATGCACGTTCCGTCACTCGCGTCACTCGCGAGATGCGGAAAGGAACGAGCAACAGCAGCTGGCGGCGATGCCGTTACGCCAACGATCGTCCGATCGTCTCGGTTGCGCGTCCGCGCGCGATCAAGGCTCCCGCGGATGTAATAATGATCGTAATTCGCGAGCAACGCTCGCTCCGTCACGTATGCCGCGCTAGAATGAAAGCGCTGGAATTATCCGCGTCACTTCGCTCCCGTTGCGTGTACCGCGGCGAGAACGTGCACCGGCGGCGGGTTCACGCGCCGCGTCTTTGACCTCGTCAAATGTCGGGCCGGCATTTGAAAGGAACGACCGCCGTGCTCTTTAATACCAACCGGCTTGCATCTCGGCTGCTCTGCCGCTCCGTTTTAGCACCCGCAGCGCACCTGATCGCGCGCCGCAATGCCCGATGGCATTTGGATTCATCTTCAGGAAGATATCCGCCGATAGAACCGCCGTTGGACGATCGCGTGCCAGCAGGAGATTCGCCAATTTTTCACGACTTTCCGTCACGTTCCGCTTCTGGCAAAATCTTCCCTCACATAACGAGAGAGCGAGAGAGAGAGAGAGAGAGAGAGAGAGAGAGAGGGAATCCTTCTCCGAGGGTTTTCGGACGCGAATGCACGCACGAATGAAAATCGTCGCCGCGTGCGTTCGATTTAATAAGTAAATTCTTGAGGCCCTTTCCGATCCTCTTGCCGAGGGCAGAGATAGGGGCGATTTAATAACGTGACGCGACGTAAATTCCTAGGATAATGACATGTGTATTCACGGAAGGCCGTATCGACCCGTCAGGCGCGATGGAGCGCGATGTATCGAGGAGCATACAAAAGGCGAGCGAGCAACGGCCGCGCGCGTTATCGTCGATCTATATTAAGGCCGCGCCGTAAAAAGGGCGAGTATTCGGCCGATAAAAAGCTCTGCCTATAAAGAAATTTCTGCGCTTCCTAACGCCAGCAGGCAGCGTCTCGAACGCTAACCATTTGGACCTCTGTCCTTTATTAATCGCGCCTTCTCGCGCACATTTCTATATTTCTTACTCTGCGTGTGCTTTTTCTCGCATTGAATCGTTGAAACGAGATATCTTCAAAGTGCCGTTTGCCCGATACGCCGACGAACACGCTCGCATGATTTCGATGCAGCTCGGCTTTCGTGTCGCCAGCGTATCGTTCGATCCGTGTCGGCGGCGCGTAGCTCGTAAACTAGAGACGCGAGATAAAATAATATCGCGCGCATATGGGGGGAGGGGAAGGGAGGTGGGCGAGACAGATCGGTGCGTGCGCGGAATTACAATTTATTACGATCGTTCTCGAAGAGACGAACACATCGCTCGGCGACCTTTACGTAACGGATGGACGGACGGACGGACGGACGGACGGACGGACGGACGGACGGCTCGTGGAACACGAGCTCGACGACGAAGCACGATGTAGGTGGTCGAACTCGCTTTATCGAACTCGCATCTCCGCCGCGACGAGAATTTCGTCGTCGACGACGCTGAATCGAGTCGACGCAATTGGGTCAGCGATCATCGTGATCGAATAACGCGCGCGCGTGGCACAAGGATCCGACAGATGCGCTCGATGAGCTTTCTTGCGCAAATCTCGTGCGCGTGCGCCGGGATTCCGTAATCCGCGCGAATTATGATTTTCATTATTCGATTCGAGACGCGAATTTTCGCATTTCGTTCCGCCGGTGCGGTGGGGAAACCTCTTTTCCGTTCTCGTCCGCTCGCGTGCCGGTCGTTTGCCGCTAGTCGCGCCGCGCGATATATCTCGTCGCCTTTCACTCGCGCCATTGTGCAGCCGTGCCGCTTGCGCAATGATATTTTAGTTCGAGCGCGTTGCAAAATGTAGCTCGAGCTCCGCTGGCGTGCTCGAATGCGCGCCGTCGGCTCGTCACGATCGCGTCGCGATTGTCGCCGCGCGATTTCCGTCGCGAACGAGCCGGGGGCCCAGAGGCCGCCGGCCCCCGTCGCGTCCCGAGTTGCGGCGATGATGCACGAAGAGGGCATGGCGGTCGGGGGGRGGGGGGRGGGGGCCTCCGAAACGCAGCGGGCGCGCGCTGCCTGCGTCAGACAGGCTCCGCCGGGCCTTCGATTGCAGCCGCGTGTGCCCCCCACCACCCCACCCCCACCTAAAGAGGGGGCAGAGGGGGTTCATCGCGATTCGTCGCGCGTACCGGCGGCGTCATGAAAATTTAATAACCGGATGACACGCGCGCTGCGTGTGATTCGCGCACGTGCGCTGCTCGCTCGCCCCCCCGTTCGCGTTTCATCTATCGCCATACAAAACCGATCGATCCTCTGCCCACGCGAGAGCCATCGAGGCCGTAATTCAGAGCCAGACATGATGCGAAAACCGCGAAATTCCCGGCCGCCGCCCGGCCCAGCTGCCAAAGTGGAGTCCCCGCGCCCTCGTATATTCCCGACAAAGCCATTTTCGCCGCTTAGCCGAGTCCACCGAAATTTCAAGTCCCCGCCGCGAAGCGGATCACTCCCTCCCCTCCCCGTCGCTACGAGGCCTATACGCGAGGAGAGTAGGCGAGAGTCTACGAGCTCTCTCGCAATAATTCTCGCGAGTTGTTGGTACTTTCCGTGCGCGCGACTCGTGAATGGCCCCGCGGGCGCTTTTCGAGCCGCTCTCTTTTAAGCAGCCGCCGATCGTTACGAGAACGATCGCAATTTATTAATTCCCGACCGCGCGGACTTCGTTTCGTAAGTAAATAACGTTCACCTTCCGCCGCTGTTGATGACCATCGCTCGCTCGTTAAGCGCAAGCGATTGATTATCCATATAAATAAATCGTCGTAAACGAGTAGAACGCGGCTTCGGCTCGCGTTCCATCGCCGTCATTATTAGATTTATTTTCCGGATTCGTGTCGCAGCCGGCGTGTAGCAGCCGAAACCGGCCTGTCATTGCGACAAGCGAAATATCGCGTGTCCCGTTCGGCTACACGCGTACAAGGCTTCTTACAAGGCTCGATCGCCGTGTAAGAACATTAATCGATGTCGTGCTACATCGAGGTCTCTATCGATAATAGCATAGAGGGCCTTTGGAAGCGCTGTCAAATTCCGCGGCTATGAAATCCATCCAAAGTGGATCGGAGCTGGTTGCCAGAGCGACGTCGGACCGGAGAATGTCGCAATATAGATATCGATGTCACGCCGAAGCGATAGAATTTCGTAATTCCGATCAATGCGCGAGATTCCATCTCGCTTCGCGAAGATCGCTCAAAAGCACATCCCGCGAGTCGCGTTAGCGGACTCTGCGGACGAATCTCGAGCATTTGTCGCGAGACGTCATTCAGCGACTTTGATATTGATTATCAAATGATACTCGGAACTTGGAACTCGCAGGCATCCGCTTGCGAATCTCTCGGCGCGTCCGCGCGTTCCTCCTGCCGATCGCGGGCGGTACCATGAAATCGATAACAGCCGCGGCGAGCGTCAGGCGCGAATCGCATCGCGGAGAAATACCGGCGACTCTCGCCGTGTAATTCGTCGTCTCTTAAGCGCCGATTTTAGCCGTCTCGGACGAAAAAGCCGCAGCGCGATCGATCGATGAGCGAGGGATCTTTGTTCATAATTACTTTGCGCCGTCAACCCTGTCATGACCCCCATTAATGACACGATACAGCGTAAATTCCGGACCGCTCCGAATTTAGCCGCATCGGCTCACGCGACTCGCGAGACTCGCGAGATCACGTGGCAAAAATTGTCGCTTCACCGTGTCGCCGCGAGTTTGCACGCTCGAAATATTCATATTTCACTCGCTCGCGTCACGTTCGCGCGCGCCTTGCGACACCTGTTGCTCGTTACACTCGGCGTGATTATATGTCGTCTTTGCGATTTCGAGCGAGCAACTCCCGCTCGCCCTTCGCGATTCGCTCCTTCGGAGTCAATCCCATCGATCAACGCGAGCAATGCTCGTTGCCGGCGAGAATTGATCGGCGAAGGGGGCGGTATTAAAATAGTCCGACTGCAGCCTGTCCCTGAACGCTGCTCAGGCGTGATACCTGAACAATGGGACAGACATCGCCATTGACGTGACTTCCTGTTGTGACTTACAAAGCGCGCTCGCTGCTCTTTAATCCACGGTTAGCTGACTCTGCTCCACTTCTCCCCCGGCGTATGTACGCGAGAGCGATCCTTTTAACCGCAGAGATCGCTAAGAGCAATGACGCGTCTCCGGAATCTCGCGGAGAAATTATGCTTATCGTGCTCCTCTCGGGCACGTTTTTAGCGCCGAGTCGCCGAGACGAAACGAGCGCAGGACTCGAGTAAACGGGAACGGGAACTTATTAGTAATCGATTATTGCAATCTCTCGACTCCTTTGTCGCACTGAGCGTTGCTCAGTTTTGTTGACCTTCGATCAAACCGCGTGATAATTCCGCGGCACGGAACCGGCCTCCCCCAGAGGGGAGGGAGGGGAAAGATTAACCGCGCTAAGCGGTTAATAATACCTGCAGTTTGCCGCGGCGCGTCCGTATGTTTTCTTGCATCACCGTCGAGAATGAAATTTTCTTTTCTTTCGATAAGAACGCGAGCACGCTGAAAGGACGCAATTATGTTAAACCCGCTGCAATTACGCGTAAATGAGAGATGCCTGCCGCGGTTGCTCCGGATATTAAATCGCGTTACGCCACCACGCGGTGGCTCGAGTCGTCCGCGAAGGATGGAAAGTGAAGGAGGGGAGAGGGAGGGGGAGGGGGTAGAGCGTGCAAATTGAAGGAAAGCGTAGGCATCGCGTAAATATCGGGCCGTCTCGCGCGGAAACGCGTAATTAACGCGTAATTAGCGAGATTATCCCCCGCGAAATTTTGCGAGTCGCCGCTTTTGCGTTGTTTCACCGCGCGCCATCACCGAATTGCTCGCTCTCTTTCTCTCTCTCTCTCTCTCTCTCTCTCTCTCTCTCTCTCTCTCTTTCTCTTTCTTCGTTGCGCGCGTCATCGCGGCCGTAATTCCGCTTGCTTTCCTTCCGCGATCGACGCGTAACAATCGCCGCGTTGCATTCGCCGATCGCCTTGCTCGGAACTGAGAGATAACTAGCTGCGCGAGCGCGAGACTGACAAAGATACACACACGTGCAGCCGCGTCCTCCTTACGAGCGAACACCGAGTTTCGAGCGACACACTCGGTATCGCAGTAGCGATAGGTAGGGTTAAGGGATTCGGCGGTCACGTGACCGGCCTCGAGCCACGTGATCACAGGACGTCGGCGGCTATCGCGGACGCCGAGTGCAGCAGTCATCGTACGCCACCGTCACCGCGCTTTCCTCCACGGCGTTGCCCCTACTCCGGTCGCCGTCGATGTTTCCACGGCGAGGCCAGTCTCTCCCGCGCCTTTCTTCGCGCGGTCTGCGGTCCGCGTGTCAGTTCGAAAGCAACCGCGGACGGAATAACGATCCTGCGACGGCGGGATCTTTCTTTCGTCCGATAGTTCCGTCCAAGTGCGACGCCGCGGCGGTTTCATTCGGCGGTCCGGTGCGCTCGGCAAGTATCGGCCAAGATCGCGGCTTTCCGGATATCAGTGATATATCGGTAATTGTGTGGATATCTCATCGATTGTTGTGTCGCGTCGGCAGTGGACGAGCGCTGCTCGCAGAGTTAACCCGTCCCGGGGGGTTAACGTTCGTCCTCGATTATCCGATCAATGTTGAAAATGCTAACGAATTACGTGTTTGATGGATCGCCGGCAAGTGGATCGCATTACGCGCGCCTTGGGCATCTCGTAAAGCGTGCAAGGCGGAATAGCCGCGCTGTGGCAACGATAACGCGTTATTCGCGGGATGATTAAGTAACACGCTGCAACTGCAGCCGCAGCTGCGACGTGAATTTTGCCTAACGGCGCGCGAGTAATCGCGAAATACGGGCAAATGCGCGCGACTCGATCGCGATCGATTTCTGGAACGCTCGCGTATCGCACGCGGGCGCAATACAGAAACGGAAGCGTTGAAAAATGAGGCTGAATATCCGGTTGATAAACCGCGTATCACAGCACATACACGCACGCGCGCACGCACACACGTAGGCCTGTTACTACTCGTGCGTGTGCGCGGCGTATGCTATCAGGACGCGTACTCGTCGGTTCGATTGCCCTACAACAACGAATAAACGATAACGCCGGCGATTTATCGACGTCGGCTTCGCGGCGCCGGTGATGCGCGCGCGCGCGCGCGCGCGACTCGAGTTTACTGATCGAGCGCGAGTTGCGCTCGCGCAGTTTACGATCGCTGTTAATTGATTCAGCGTCGCTGAATTGTTCGTCGCTCGGGCTTTGAATTTCACTCGCTTGCCGGGAAAGCGAGACTTGCGACAAGTCCGAGTCGAAGTTTCCGCGCGCGAGAATACCTAACCTTTGCGTCATATGTTCATATGACGCATGATGATCGATCCTTGGGAGCGGTTGGCTCTCGAGATACTCGACTGTAGTAAACATCTTTCGCCTTTCGCTTCAACGTGTGGTGCCGCGAGCATCCGTCTTCCGTTACCGAGCTCGAGCTGACGCGCCTTACGGCACTTTTCCTCGTACGCGGTGTTGCGTTCGCTCATGAATACGGTCTCTGGTAAATTGCTCATTAGATTTCGCGCGAATCGCGGCCGACGCTCGCTCGACAAACAGCTTCGTGAAGTCGGATCAGAATTCGGGAGCGCGAACGAACCGCCTCGGCGGAGAATCGAAGCATTTTCCCTCGCGTCGATATCGGATCTCCGTGCGAGATTTTTCAATCTCCCTCCC
>JAHMML010000049.1:1238758-1353584 GCA_020341155.1 Eciton burchellii
CTCTCTCTCTCTCTCTCTCTCTCTCTCTCTCTCTCTCTCTCTCTCTCTCTCTCTCTCTCTCTCTCTCTCTCTCTTTCTCTGCGCCGATGGCTGAGCTATGTAGAGCATAAAACGGCCGATTCGCCTCGTCCGCGCCGTGGCGGGGGGAGGACGGGGACGAGAGAGGCTGCTCGAAATAATTATGGGCACAATTCTTCTCTCTCTCTCCCTCTCCCCCCCCTCTCTCTCTCTCTCTTTCTCTCTGGCGGGAAACCCGCGCGCCGGCGAGCAATCCCGTGAAATCTAAAGGGAATCCGCATTCGAGATTTCGCGCGGAGGCGCAAGGCGCCCCGATGGGGCTCTTGCTTAAAATTCACTCGGCGGCGTTCACTCGCTCGCGGCTCGCTCCCGTTTGAAGGTAGAAAGCGGGTCCGTGACGCGACGACGACTCGCTGCCGTTTGCAGCGGGTCTAGGATTTCCGCTCGCGGGAAATGACGGCCCGCGGGTCTCGACGAATTTTCCCGATAGTCTTCCGCGTTTTTCCGCGATCCGCCTCTTCCGCGAGAACGCCGCCGGGCGTTCTCGTTCCTTTGTTTCGCATCGTAAAAATCGTGAGAAGCGAGCGTTGTCTCACAGCGAGGACGATGCAGCAGCCGCGGGCGAGCGCTCGCGAGACTTTCCGATACAAAGGAAACGGGATCCCGCCGCTGGCCTGTCCCGTGAAAATGAGTGAAAGTAGCCATTACTCAACTGCACGCTCGCTTTAGCCGCGACGGAAAAGCGTTTTCTACATCGACAATTAACCGAAAAACCGACCGCGGATCCGCCGCCATTGTTCCCTTCTCGTTCCACTTGACTAGCGACAGCGAGGAATTTTCTTCTCTACTTTAATCGGCGACGCTTGCGATTCGTTCTTTTCGAAAGGTCACATACATCGGGAAATGGCAAAAATGAATGTTCAAGCTTCGGCCGCTAACGCATTCGCGCCATCTTCGCAGAGAGAGAGAGAGAGAGAGAGAGAGAGAGAGAGAGAGAGAGAGAGAGAGAGAGAGAGAGAGAGAGAGAGAGAGAGAGAGATCAGTGATCAGGTTGTCTCGCCGACAACGGAATCGCGTGAAACGTCGAAACGCGCGCAGGCCGGCGGACTGTTGGCCGAAAAATCGAGCCGCGAAAGGAACGAATTTCCGTTACGCCACGCGACGTGCCTCGCAACGAGGCCGAAACGAAAAAAAAATCGTATCGGTCACACGCGGTCGCGGTAGCACTTTGGCTTCCTGCTTTGGTGTGTTTTGCGCAATACGCGCGCGCTCCGCTCGCGCGAAAAATTCTCCCGCCGGCCGCCTCAGTTAATTGCGATTAATCGCCGCTGCCGCCGCCAGTGCTATCAAATGTCACACGCGCCTGTTATCGCGTGCGTTGTTGCATTTTTAATCGCCGTTCGCCTTACGGCTCTTTATCGAAACCAACCAACCAACCAACCGACCGGCCACCGGCGCGTGCGCGCGTGATTATCATTTTTTGCACGGCGCCCTGCGCGGCAAAAAGCCGTTTCGCAACGACGCGCGACGCAATCGCGGCTTTCGCGCGCGATTTCGACGGACAAGGAAAAAGAGGAGAAAAAGGAAAGAGAGGATGGCGGCCGATATTCGTCATTCGCGTCGCGCACCCGGAAAAAGGAACAGAAAAATCCTCCGCCCCGCCGCTCGCCTTTCTCAAAGAGGCCTTGGAGCGGCGGAGTATATAGAGGCGGCGGGGGGGCAGAAACGAGTTTCGTCGTGACGATCGCGCGTTATCGCGTATCAAGTCTCACGGGACGCTCGATTATTCGCGCCGTCGCTCGCTCACTTTCACTGGATCCCCCCCCTCCCCCTCCCCCTTTCCTCAGCCCAGCTCTGTCCCTGCCACGACGATCAGAAGCGAGAAAAGCGATCGGGGCAGGTCTTTGGCGTTACATAAATTGGATTAGTTTCGCGAATTTTCCCGGCGCACCGATGCGTGGATCGGGATACCGAGCGGGAGGACGATCGAAGCCGCGATTGGAGCGCGCGATGATCGCGAAATGATTACGCGCACTCGCTCGCTCGTGACGCTCCAATTTCGATCATCTCTGCCGTTTGCGCGTCGCTCGGGAAATTATTGGGCGTTGCGCGCGCGTGACCTCGAAGTCGAGACCGCGATCGCGCGAACGAATCGAGCGCAGCGGATTCCGCGCGCGCGCGAGTTCTCGTTCGATGTCTCTCGATGCTCGCGTAAGTTTTGCGTACGCCGGTAGTCGGGACGTAACGGTATCCAGCCAGTTGGCTCGCGAGCCGGCTCGCGATAGCCGCGATTAGAATTAACGTTTCTTTCTCGCGCTCTCGGCGGCAGCTGCCGTTCTATTCCACGAGCGCCAAGATCCTCCGCCCTTTCCCTGCGACCGTGAGAACGCGGCGGGGACAGAGCGATTGTTCCCCCGATACGTTCTAAACTCGGAGTTTGCCGGAACGCGCGCGCGCGCGCGCGCGCGCGCGATGACGGCTACCCGAGTCAAGTTTAAGTGAATCTAAAATCTGAGAATCTTTCAAGGGACTCGAATTTCTCAAAGGGCCGCGGCGAGTCAAAGATACCTGCGTTACCTTGGCATTTTAACGTTTACTTGACACACATAAAAATGAATGTGTAGAGATGCTCGATCCAAAGTTTCTGCTTGTTCATCTTTTAAATTAAAAAAATAATTTATTGCATTCTAAATCACTTTTCGAGGCATAATGATCGTCTAGACCACATTTAGGCTACCTTCGGGAAATTATACATTCGCATATGCTGGCTCACGGATGCTGGCTTCTCATCCTCGAGCATGATCGACGCGATTATCCTTGCTCGGCTTCATCCCCCCCCCCCCCSCCTCGTGACGAACTAGATTCCCGGTGTGGAAAAACGCGCATGCAGAGTCCGCGACGAGTCCGAAACGGAGATAACATGAGCTCGCGCGCTCGCGAGTTAAATCATAAAAGAAACATCACTGCTCACTGCTGACTTTCGCTCGCCGCTCAATCGGGAAGAGCACCCACACGCATACGCATACAGGCATACAGGCTGTTGCTGCTGCTGTTGCTGCTGCTGTTGCTCCTCGTCTAACTGTTGTTTCCTGTGCTTTCCTTCCATTCTTCGAGTGGCGCTGTTGCGTCTTGGATCTCCGTCGCGGAAATCGGATGCGTCCTGCCGCCGCGATTACGCGATTACGCGATTCATCAATTTCCCTTCCCTCGTCCCGCGCCACTCTCCACGGTGCCAATCTCGCAGCGAGCGCGCAAGATCCTTTGCCGATGTGTGCCGTAAAGGGAATCCGTTGATCCCACGGCGCGCGAATCCTAATAAAGGCACGCTTTCGCATCCGCCTACGCGTCATGATTAACAATTAAGGGGGAGGGGAGGGGAGGCGGGCGAGTGACGAATACCGAGTCGTGCGGTTAAAGTTCCAATTATTCCGGCATAACGGGCGACCTAGCGCGTTAGCGCGCGTGTCGTCGCGCGACGGCCGGAAGGAATCGATGGAACCGCGCAGGCGCGCGCGCGCGCGCGCTGTTCGAAAAATCGTCGCGCCTGTTACGGCGACGCTCGGCTATCGTCTAACGGTGATTGACCCTCCGCATGGGATGCATAGCGCGCGTTTTAGTGTCGCCGTGTGCCAGCGCGCGAGACCCGTCGAGCCGCCTTTCACGCGTCGCGCTTGCACGAACCTTGCACGAGTCATCGTCGTCGACTCTTCGCTCGTCCTCTTCGGACGGAAAAATCGAGAAGCCTGGAGAATTGATCGAGGCCGGCGGAGGCCTAAAGTGCCAATTGGAAAGAAGGATAAGCGAAAGACGCCTCGTCCTCCTCTCGCCTTCCTTCGCCATGTTTACGTCTGTTTACGTGTTTACGTAAACTCTACAGCGGCGCAAATCCATTCATGACCCCGCGCGCGCGTGCGCGCGCGGATAATCCGCCATTCATCCCCATTTGATCCGGGAGAAATAGCGGCGCAGCGGTCCAATTACCCCCCCCCCCCCCCCCCCCCCGCCCCCCGCCCCTCGCCGCACGTAATGCCGCCTTCCTTTGTAGTTGGCGCGTGCGCATTCCCACGTTTTCACTGGCCGCGGCGAGGACAAAGGCCAGGTTTCGCGAAGGTGACCGAAAACGAGAGTCTACTTGGCGACGCGCGAAAACAATGCGCTATCGCGTTTCATCCGCGATTCATCCGCGTCCGCGCAAAAGGCGGATTCGCGCCGGTCATGCGATATCACCGTCACGTGAGGACGTCGCAAAGCTCGACAAAGCTCTATCCGGAGACACGCGCGGCTCTGTCACGCGAAATTAACGGAAATCCCGCGGCCGGGATTCGGGCGACTCGAATCCATTTCACGAATAAGATTTCTCGCGAAACTCTCGCGCGCGATTAAAGGAGCGTGAAAAGGAAAAACGGATTTCTGGACACTTGCGCTTCATCGCTCGCACAATTTAATGCCATGGATGTTTCGATGATGGCCGATCTTCTAGAACGATCTTCTTCCGCCGGAAGCTGCCAGCCTGAAAATTATTCAAGCGTGTCGGATCGTCGCAGTCACGATATATCGCGATTGCTCTCCTCGCCGATCTTCTCCTCGCCGTTTTCGTTTTTCTTTTCTTCTCTTTTCCAACGCTGAAGATCGCTGAAGAACCATCGTTGCGAACGCGAGTCGCAAAGGGCCGCGATACCGATCCGCGAGATTTCCAGCCCGTGGCCAACTTTTTATCGTCCCGCTCGACCTCGTGGCTTCTCGCCAATCGATCGTGTCGTGTCGTCGCGGGCCGAAATTTAATCCGATCGCGCCTGCGGCCGAGTGACCTGGATCGCGATCGCGACGATTTTTCTCCGTTTTTCTACGAGCACTGAAGCACTAAACCTGCAATCCGATCGAGCGAATGCGACTTTGCGATTGCGTGGTCTCGTTTATGAACCTCGATTTCGTTCGCGAGACACCGTCTCATACCGTCTCGTCCGCGGAAACAGCCGGAAATGAATCATTCCTCTTCTCGCACTCTCTCTCTCTCTCTCTCTCTCTCTCTCTCTCTCTCTCTCTCTCTCTCTCTCTCTCTCTCTCTCTCTCTCTTTCCCTTCCCCCTTCTCCTCTCAAAGAAAGCGTCCTTCTTGCTAGCGCTTTTGTTTCGCGCACCCTTGGAACCTTTCGCCGCACTCTGGCGGCGTTTTGTTCCGCTCGGAGGCTCGACGTTCCTCCGATGTCATGGCCGACGAAGGACGATGGTTGAACGAAACGCAGCATAAAGCAAAAAGGAAAGGCACACGGATAACGGGAATTAGTATCCTGGCCGACGAGAAGGAGCATTCGCAAGTTGTACGCGAACGACTCATGTCCGCATATGCGCGCAAAGGCGCCGATACATTTTCGCGATAAACGGATCCGCGTCCACTCGCGAGCGTCCATCAAGCTGACTCGGTTGACAGAAATTTGCCTCGTTACGTCCTGCCGGGAGACGGCCGGGAGCGTCTCGAGAGAAAGAAGGGCATCTTGGGACGCGCAGGGACGATCCAGCGGGGGAGATTCTCGGCCGCAAATGCGCGCGCGAGTCTCGAGGACGATGAGCAGCGCGCGTCAGCGGGACCCGCAGAGATCTCGCGCGAGTGCAGCAGTGGAGAGGTGCGGTGTATCGGTGATGAAAGTGCCGGCGCCTGAGGCGTCGCGCTGAAGGGAGAATCGAGGAAGGAGGAATCGTCGAGGGAGAAACGCGCGGAGAAAGATGCGAAACGGCGGACAAGCGGCGCAGCAGACGGCGGTGATGACGCCGCCGCATCTGAACGGTTCCGCGCAGTTTATATCGGGCGGCTACGTGACGGCGGGATACCTGCCGCGCCAGTCATGGAGCCAGTTCCAGCCACTGTCGCAGCATCCGGCCAGAAGCGGCGCCGGCCGACCGCTGTCGCTGCCGCCGCCCCCGCCGCCCAGCAGACGGGAGAGTCAGAGGCCGTGCAACGGCGGTCACCCGGGCAAGAATGCGTCGCTGCCGCACCCGAGATCCTCGACTCACAGGAGCACCACCCCTTCGGTGAGTCCGACTTCCGGACCAAGTCCCGAGTCACACGATGTTTCGCTCGGGAAACATCGGTAAAACAGTTGAGCAACGGCGAAGAGAGATGAAGCGGGAGATGACCAACGATCGACAGATCTCTCGTCGATGCACGCCAGCGCGCCGTAAATCGGCGTTTCAACTTTGGAATATTTATTCCGCCAACGCGATCGGCATTGTTTTCTCGCTTTTAAATTCCCTCTTTATTGCTTGTGCTCTTAATACTCTTGTTGCTTCCCGCAGCGTCCTTATTCCACGTGGAATAATTTCGGACGCTGTCCGAACCTTCGAGTTCCCTAGTTTCGCAGTGATCAGCAGTTATCAGCACTGCGTCTATATGATGCGAGAAATGCGGAGAAGATATGCGAGAAGAAATGGGAGACGTGCTGCCTCGATTGTTTCCAAATACCGGCAAATGTCTGAGCCGGTAGTGGGGATATTATCGAATAATCCCAAGTAGAGAGCGTTATTACCTGTTTTGTTACCTGCCGCGCACCTCCGCAAGGTATTCGCACGACGAATGAAAAACCGTTACAAGATCCTTCCGAGATCCTGGCCGATTCCTGGATCTCGAGCGTTTCCGTTCGTGTCAGGAGCGAACGATCTGGATGCTCAAAGCGAAGAGGGAACTCGCGACTTTTTTTCTTTTTTCTTTTTTCTTTTCTTTTTTCTTTTTTTTTTTTGCTCCATTTGCTCTTCAGTCTCGCTGCCAATGGTTTCACCCAGGCGTTTTTATATTGCTTTTTATATTGCTCTATCCAGGTTTGTTATGCTCGTTGTTGTTCTGGATAGAGTTGGCGTTTGCCTTGCGGGAAGGTTGCTGTGCGTTGCGTTCTTTCTGTCTTTACAACTTCCTTCAACATCCAAGATGTCCAGTATAGGCACCCTCGCTCGCGTTCACTTGCCAGCCAGCGGAACTCGCGGCAACTCTCGCGAAATCATCGAGATGTACGAATTCCCGGATAAGCGTCGAATGTCAAAGCCTCCACTGAGGAAGAACAGCAACATCAACCAATTACGGACGATGATGAGACGAGTCCCAAACGCGGACTCGTCAGGTAGGATTCGCGCTAGGCTCGATAGACGGTGGCACGCGGAGAAAGTGCGTATGGGAGTGCGTGCGTATCGTCGGCATCCTCTTTCTTTTCGCGGCTCGTCGCGTTACGTAAAAGTGCCGCGCGATGGGAACGGTTCCGCATTGGGATCGTTATCTCTTCGGCTGCTGCCGGCCTCGGCGGTTACGCGCTGCTTCATCGGCGATGTAGGAGGAGGAGGAGGAGGGAGAGAATCGCGAGAGGAGCAAAGCCGTGACGCGGCTTCCTCCTCGGCGAGGAGCGTTCGGCGAAACTTTCTTTTGGAAGCAAGCTGGGGAACCGCGAGCTGGGGACGCTTTGTCGGATCGCCGCGCGATTCGCGAGATCGATCCGCGGAGCGGAGCGTCGAGGAGATTCCGCGAATGGAATTCCTGGCGACGGGACGTAATTCCTTCGAAGGGATCCGCGGATGTACAAGGGACGACGCGAAGGACGATTTACCGAGCGCATCCGCTCGTATCCGCACTTGGAATTTATGGCCGATTGTATGGCGAACGGTGGCGGCGATGCGTTTGGATTTATGCCGCCGCGTTGAACCCGACGTTGAAAGTTCCACGGGTCGAAAGCAGCCGACATCCCGACAAGAAAACGGAATCGGCCGTTGAAGAGGTCGATCTCGGAAATTCATACGTTCCGATGATATCCCTCTCTCTCTCTCCGCCCTAGCTATTCGGGAATCCAATGATTGGACTTTAATAACAGAGACGGCCGAACTTGACTCGAAGGCTCGGCTCGGGTCTTTTTTTTTTTTTAATCGGACACGTCCACGGACGCTTTAATGTCTTGCCGGACGTTTCGTAAGCGGCGGGCGTTTCGATGCGGCCGCTAAGCCGATCGGTAACGGTTCGGAAAAAACGGGCGATACGTGAGCGGATGATACACGGGAAAGAGAAAGGCCAAGCAACCGGGAATTCCGTGGCCCGCGAGTGGCCGAAAAAGCGCGCCGTGGACGGCATCCGATGTAAAGCCTTGCTGGATTTTGATTCCATCTTGCATCGCCGGAAATGAGATCCTCGGCTCGATCCATCGACCTTGCCCGCTGGTTGTCCGGCGTTTATCATCACGTAAGCGGGGCAAATGATCATCATTGATCCGTGATTAATTACGAGTCCGAATGAAAGCCGGCGGACAATGCGCGATGGAGCGCCTGGAACGCGATAATCTATTTGCAGGGCGTTTGATGGCGAACGCGCGGCATTACTCGCTCATTGCATATTCCGCGGCACTGGCTGGCGCAATAATAAATAGCCCCGTGTCCGCCCACTAGAAAAATTCCCGCCACTTTCGCCTTTGTAACGTATCATTCGCCATTCGCTGGGAGATGGTCGAGAGACCATTGGCCGCTCGTCGATTTATCCGCGGCCGTATAACGCGATGATCCCGCGGTAGATCCGCAGACGCGCGGACGTTATCGTAAAAAGCGTCGCGCAGCCTCGCGATATCCAAGTACCCGAAGAGATAATCCCAAGGTGCGCGGTGCCTTGGCTAGTCGCGGATAAAACTCGACGATGGACGCGAGTGCGCCTCGAGAGTGCACGCGGAGATCCGCGTCGGATCGGCGTTCGGGACGGAGACGGTGGAAGGCAGAAGGAAAGAGAGGGGAGAGGCCAGTTTCCAGTGTAAATCCAGACTCTAATCCGGGAGAGCCTGAAATCCGAAAGCCGCGTCGAGGTATACTAGAAAGTGGCCGGAGTGTCGCGCTTCGGTCCAGCCGATCGGATGCTGCAGGAGACACGGGGGCTGGCCAGTCTCGGAAAAAATCGATAGATCGCCCCGCGATCCCGCGCGCGCGCGAGAAAGAGAGAGAGAGAGAGAGAGAGAAAGAGAGAGAAATATGTCCTCTTCCGCGGCGCATATTCCTCTCGGGATTTCTCGCCGATTAATAACCACCCTCTCCCCCTCACGCTACTCGCTAACTCTATTGCGCTCGGGCGCGATAAATCCAGGCATCCCTACCTCTCCGCGATAACGGTGTGGCCGAAAAAAAAATCGCCGTCGACGCCCTGCGCCTCGCCGGTCTCGCGTCGGTCATAATGAAACGAGGCGCGGACAAAGAAGGCGTCGGTGAGCGTCGCGCAGCCGGGTGCAGGCATGGAAATACCGGTGTAACAGGATTCCGCGTGGACCGTAAGATCTTTCGCGGAGACCGCGCGTGCCTCCTTTTTTTCCGTCTCCCTCTCTCTCCCTCCTCCCCTTTCTCTCTCTCTCTCTCTCTCTCTCTCTCTTCTTTCGGCCGAGGTCGGTGCAAGGTCGACTCTCACCGTATCGTCGTCTCACACGTGCGGGCCTCGCGCGGGAGAAACTCCGCTGCGAGCGTCCGAAGCTGTCGACGCTGTCCGAATTGGTCTGGCGCAATAACGCAATCACGTTATCAATGACAGTCAACGAGACACGCGGCTTTCGTGGCACGCGCGCGGCCGCGGGATAAATCGCGCTTTTTAAAGCCGCGCGACGCGCGACGCACCGTGTACCGATGCACGCGCGCCCGCATGCATAAGTAAACAGTTATGGGCGTGTAAGGCGCATAACTCGCGTCCAGCTTCAAGCTTGCCGAGATCACGGCGGAACGAGTTATGATGAGGAACCGTTTTGCTGCCGGAGAGCTGGAAAGAGCGGAAAACGGAGCGAACGCGGAGCATCACGCCTCTTCCCGTCCCGCCGCCGTCCCCGTGTGTATACACACACGTATATGCGCACGCACGCACACATAAGCGTGCGTATGTGGCGAGCGATAACGCCGTCCTGGATTGATATCGAGCGCGCTCGTCGTCGCTCGGCTAAATCGATCGCAATTACAAACGAGAGGGGCAGATAAAGGTTCTTTGGCATCAACCGGATTAGCATGCCGCGACGTCATTTATTACGCGGATTACGATCGGAATCGTCGTGAGCGATCACGATCACGATCACGTCGCGATGAAGCGTATCCGAAGATATCAGATATCGCGATAAGATATACACGCTGATGCATTCGACTCGTTACTCGGATACGCTGTTACGCAAATGATACACGCGGAGCGGACGGCCCGCCCTGAAAATCTCGCCGACGATTTCCGGTGCTGGCTCAAGTCACGCTTGACCTCTGCTGCTCGCCCTCCGCGCGAGCGGATTGCATCGTCGCGGGCCGGGGGGCCCGCGTTTCTCCAGCCTCGCCTCGCACGATAAATCGAGCGATATCGAGGAGAAAACTTCAACGCTTCTCTCTCTCTCTCTCTCTTCTTTTTCTTCGCGCAAAAGGATGAACGCGCCTAGCGTGCCGCGGTCTCTCATTATGCCGTATCCGCGGCGGAATGGCATTTCACGATCAAGGAATTGCGCAATGGCTTCGAATTCCGCGCGTCCGTTCAACCCCGCGCGATTAAACACGCGATCGGAGGAAACGCGCGCTCGCGCTCCAACGGTCGCGTTATTAACGTCACATTAGCGAGCGGTGAACTCCGCTCCGAGGGAGCCGCGGCCGTGCGCAGCCGGCTGTTTCTCCTTGGCGCGTCTCCCCGGGAGACGCGGGGAAGCCGGCGCGCCACTGTCGACGCGCATTTGCATTTCGATCTAGCGCGCGCGTGGGTAAAAATCGCGAACGTGGATGGAAGGAAGGCCGTGCCACGGCTGAGCTTGTGCCACGCCGTGTGAAATTCCGCCCGCGGTTATCCGTCCGCCGGAAACGCGCCGTCGTTTACCTCTCCTGCGCGTTTACCGTAAATCCGTCCGCACGCACATACGCACGGCTGTACTCTACTATGGACGCTGTTGTCGATCGCGACGTCTCGCCGTTTTCATCCACACGTGTGCGGTGGTTCTCGTTTCCTCGAGCAGCTCTGCTGCTTCTCTCGTTGATCCCGAATTCATGATTCGAAATCGAGGCGCGTTTCGGCGCGGAAAACGCGCAGACGCCGCCCGATAAAAGGGACGCGATAAATCCATCAGTGCGTTATTAGACCGGTCGGTCGTCCCTTATGCAACATAACTCGCGCGCGGTTCGGTCATTCGGTTTTAATTAACTGAATATTCATGCGCCGGAGTTCCTGCACCTTTCCTGGTCATCAGGCGAGAAAAAGAAGAGAGAGAGAGAGAGAGAGAGAGAGAGAGAGAGAGAGAGAGAGAGAGAGAGAGAAGCAGACAGGGCTAGGAAGGGGCTCGTAGAAACGCCGGTGTCGGCCATAAAGAACATTAAAGTGTCGCCGCACTTGAACAACGCTCTCCTCCTCACCTTGTTCCGAACGGACGAGGAGCTAACTCGCTCTCGCGCGGTGCAGCTGAGCCGAAAATTTCGAAAGTGGTTCAACGAGCGCGCGAGCGAGCGAGCGAGCGGGCGCGTTATCGCGCCACGTGTTCGTCGTTCGACCTCGTTTGCGACGGGCGTAATTCAGCGGGAGGGGTTGGGGGGGGGCAGAGTGCCGCGACGAACCGCCGAAATTAAAGTTTAAGCGCTCCTCCCGATGACGGGTTCAACGAGGGAAATACTCGAGCGTGCATTCGGAAGTGCGCCGAGGAGAGCTCGCTGACGTCAGACGCGAGCGAGCATTGCCATTCGCGCTGCTTTCTTTCATCGTCCGATTCGCATCTAATTCTCGCGTAATCGTCACACGGAAGGGAGGGGATTAATCGGGTGAGATCGGGTGGAATCGGACAGGAGTCCGGCAGGTTTCGGCTTCGCTTCGGAACGGAGTCGCGCGCCGTCGCGGAATGCCGAGCTGCGTTTCATTAGCGGGCTACCATTAATTCCGCGCGCGCCGAGACGTCGGCGTCTGACCTCGCCGTGACCCGCGCCGCGAGAGATCCCCGTATGAGGTTCGTTCGATTCGGAGATTCGCATTTTCAGGTCGGCGAGATGGAAAATGGCAAAAATGACACGCGCGCGGTCACGTGCGCTTGACGTCACTTTCGCTCGCCGCCCYCCCCCCCCCCCTCCTCCCTCGCGCATGCGCTTAAGATGCAGCTCAGGCGCGGCTTCCAATTTGTTATGCATTCAGATTTTCGAGCAGGGACTCAAACATATGCTAATGGGATTCTCCCTCGCCGTATAACAATCGCGTTTCAGCCGTAAAGATATATCCCGCGGTCCGCTTCTCTAATTCTCGACTCGGTCGCGACATGGCAGGACTCTGAACCTAACTGCGACTGATCCGGAAGCGATTGCGTTCCTCCCCCTCTCCCCTGTCCCAGTAGACGACTTGGAAAGCCTTTTACGCGTCGTTATTCCGCGCGTTACGAGACGCGTTACCGCTGCCGACTCGTCGAGTCGCGCTCGACTACTGCAAACGAGTATCGAATCTCGCTCCATCTCGGGGGAGAACAATCCCAGTTTCTCGGAATTAATGCTCGTACCCTGACAGCTAGTCCCGAGCTTTCCGATAAAGTTGGCGCGTTTATCTTGGGGTGGCGGCGACGGCGGCGACTCTCTGCTCGAGCCCGCTCAAAGAGATGTGCTGAGGACAGGGGGGTGGTTACACTTGTTAATTAAGATGTGTCATAGTGATAGGGAACTTGCTGTTATCTGGCAAATTATTTCAGTTCCACGCTCAGCGGGGCCGGCATACGAGAGACTGGCTTAAACGCTGGGCTCGTTGCATGGCTCGTCGCATCGCTCGTTGATGAAAGAAGCGATGAGAGTCGGCGAGATATGATTCGCTGACGAAACGTTCCGCGTTGTTATCCGCGAGGTGATTATTTTATTATGCGGATTCGCAAGCCATACTAGATCCACTTTGGTCGATCGTCGGCGGAACGTCGCGATCGAGAGCAAGGTACTCGAATTAATTTTACGAGAACGTTATCCGGGACAATCAAGCGCGTTGTGCGTTTTGTCGCAACGCCGAGTCCAATCCGTGATAGCCAACCGCGGGTCGGCGTCCAATTAACTGACGCGTCGCTGTCGATGATATTTATCATGTTGCGCAATTGCGGTGAGATTTTGTGTATCGCAAGCACCGCCGAGCGGCACACAATGGGATGAAGCCACGCGTGGCCGTTAATCGAGCGCCCTTGGCAACCCTATGTCAATTTCGTCATATCCGCCGATCGTATCTGGGTCAAAGATAGACCAATCTGTATGCGTACACGTGGCGCAGCGTGTGCAGTCGATGCAGTTTAGAATACAGGCATGTCCATCAAAGCGCGCCCGACCTAACGAGCGAGCTGGCCTAATAAGACGCGAGAGGCTTTGTCGGCGATCCGAGGCCGGGAATGGTGATGCTTGATTGTGATGCTCGATCGAGATTCGATGCGAAAATGTAATTTCACACGAGCACAGAGCTCGGGCAGAAATCAACGCCCTTTAAATCCATCGGCGTGACAAAGCGCGCACCCCGCGCCCAGTCTCTCCAAGCAGGAAACGCCGCCGTAAGATGTATGAAGGGATTTGCAAAGCAAATTTCAGCGGATTTCAGCCCGATTCAGGCCGCGGCATTTTTGTTTGTCCTCGGAGAGCCCATCCGGTTACCGAAGCCGCGCTTTAATCTCGCCGGCTCTGATATGAGCTCCTCCCGGTTTGCGGACTTTTTGCGCGATCTCCGCGTCTAGCGCGAGGGAAAAGCTCGCGTGCATTATTCATTATTAGCCCCGAGTTTGCGAAATGGATAAGCGTGCCCGACGCTTTTTTTGATACTTATCGGCGAACGCGATTTTCCCAGGCGCATCTCGAGTAGAGAGAGAGAGAGAGAGAGAGAGAGAGAGAGAGAGATGAAATTTCTCGTGATTCATGCTGCCAGAGAATTACGAGCGCGCGTTTGTAACGCGAGCGCAGACGTACGCGATTAAATGGCTGGACGCTCGTCTTGCGGGGGAATATTGTGAATTCTGGAGGGTGAAAAAAAAAATGAATCGGAAGAGGCCGCGGAAAATGCCAGGCGGAACGTCGAAGCGTGCGCCGGGACGCCGTGTCCTCCGCAGCTGCGCAGTTTCGGATCATTTTTGCCGAAACTTCTTTGGCAAAATTGGCGAAATTTGCTGGCGTAACGTACGTAACGCGCTGACAGGCGCTCGCGGCTTTTATCGTCTCCGTTTCGTTGCGCATCGTTCGCGGGAGCGATGCGGAAAAGGGGGAAAAGCGTCTCGCCGGTGGCGGAATAATCCGCTTGCGCGAGAGAGCAAGCCGATAACTCCGCCCTTGCGGCCGCAAATCGGCGTTTATGCCGATCGAGAGTCGCTAAACGGCGCTTCCGGCGGGAGGAAACGTCTCAAGAGAGAAAGAGAACAAACAGGCGAACAGTCGGTGGCGAGACGAGACGAGAGGAGAGGCGAAGATGCGGTGTAATTTATTAACGTCCGGGGAGTAATGTCGCGCTCCCTAGCGCAAATCCCTCTCAAGGGAAGAAATGTACACGCGCGACTTTAAGCGGCAGAAGATTTCATTTCGTCAAGCCGCTCGCCGCCGATTGCAAGAGAGAGAGAGAGAGGAGAGAGAGAGCACGTGCGCGTGTACGCGCTTTTTCGCGCCTTTGCGCTCGCTGCCGCGATTGCGGCATTCCGCGCGCGCGAAAAGGAGCCAAGGAGAACCGCTGCATCGCCCGCTCGCGGGATGACTGCATTTATTAATCCTCCGAAGGCCGCGATCGCCGAAGAAAGTCCCCCTCCCTCGGCGTTTCGCAACGCGGCTTCCGCCGCTGTCGTTGCATAATCGCGGGAGACGCACGCACGCTCTTCCTCCCCCCTCCCCCTCACCCCCCGCCTGCCCGCGTGGTAGAGTAACGCCGGAGCTTGATCGGCAATCCGTTGATTCTCTGTTGCAGAAGGTGGACCCCGAGCTGATATTCACGAAACAGGAACGGATCGGGAAGGGTAGCTTCGGCGAGGTGTTCAAGGGCATCGACAACCGAACGCAGCAGGTCGTGGCCATCAAGATTATCGATCTCGAGGAGGCGGAGGATGAGATCGAGGACATACAGCAGGAGATCATGGTGCTGTCGCAATGCGACAGCCCGTACGTCACCAAGTATTACGGATCTTATCTCAAGGTAAGCGTAAAGTCGAGAAAGAGAAAGAGAGAGAGAGAGAGAGAGAGAGAGAGAGAGAGAGATAAGGAAAGGAAAGAAAAACAAATGGAGCCCTTTAAGGCGCTGTTGCTGTCGCGCTCTATCCTGCTGTCGGGCCGCTCCTCTCTTTGTCGCTGTTCCGCCTCGATGGATCGCGGCAGAAATAAAGCGCCACCTCCCCCCCCCCTCCCCGGTCCGCGTCCCCGCGCTTATCGAGGGCACTTGGCCGTTACGCCCCGTCATTTTTCATGCGGCGAGGAATAGGAAGGGCTCGGTGCTCGGTGGTTAACTGTCGCTTCCGGCTGCGCCGCGTCGCGCTTCCGCTTCCTGCGGCGATTCGCTTCGCAGAGAAGATCATTGCGATGATCCGTTCGAAAGGAATCTTCCATCGCCGGAGTCCCTCGAGACGTAAAGTCCTCCAAGCCCCGGCTATCGATAGATCGTATGTTGTTCGAGTATTATCCGCGCGAAGAGACACGCGATCTCGCAAGAGGAAGCAGCGAGCGATCGCCGTTCTATCGCTGCTGAAAATCATGTCGATCAACGGGATCGAGATCGAGCAGCGGCTCGCGGAAAGGTCGCGATCGTTCGTTTTGCATAGGCAGGCCTGCCTTTCTGCCGGCGTGTCCGAACGAACCGCGACGCGGAATTTACATTAAACGTGCGGCCTTCGTTTAACCGATGGTGGGGGTGGGGGTGGGGGGATCGTTATCAAGAATCGTCGAGGGACCGTTAATTGAGGTGGAATGAGCGGTGGATGATCCTCCGTTTCCTCGGCGTCCGGATCTCGCGAGACCTGCCGAGGCACAGCATTACGGATCGCCTCTCCGAGTCGCTCCCCCCCCCTCCCGCCTCGCCCCCGTCCTCCTCCTCCTCCTCCTCCTCCTCGCGGCGGTTTCCGCGAGTGGTATGAGAGCCGCCCGCTATGATTACTTATGAAATGGAGCGGCGCCCGATATCCTGGCGGAAAGCCCGCGAGGAGTTTCCTTAATGATCGCGCGAAATGGTCATTAACCGATCGTTAGTCAGAGTCGGTCTCGCGAGCGAGCGAGCAGGCGAAGAAACAACTTGGCGGCAATTTGCGCGACTTGAAACGAGGCGCGGGCGTTTTCGCCGCGCGAGCTCCTCACGCTCACTCGTTCGCATGGATAATTGTGACCGGAGACCGCTTAGCGATCGTAATTAATTACGGAGCTGCGAGAGGCGTCGCGATGCACAAAGCCATGTACAAACGCTTAATTAGCGTCGCCCAGGCGTGTATCTCATTGATCGGAAGGACACGTTGCTGCTTCTCTTCTTCTTCAAGCAGAGAAATTCATCCGTAAACGATGCCGGCGACACGCGGCCCCGCCAAATGCCACGCCGGCCGCCTCGTTTCTCTCATCCTGCCGCCGCCGTCGTCGTCGAGATTTATCTCCGCGAGAAGGCCGCGGGAACAATGTCTCGCAATCCCGCGATGACACATCGCCGATTACCGGCGAGAACGGGAGAAAGAGAGATGGAGAGAGAATGGAGCTACAGGGTGCCTACGCGCGCGTCTACGTGCCTGATGTCATCGCGTAACGGGTGTGCGTTGAGCCTCGTGTTCTCTCTGCTGTGGCTTTCCTGTCTTCGGGAACTGTTATTAAGCCGCGACCAAGTCGGTCAACAACGGTTATCGGGCGCCGCGCTCCTCCTCGCCTCGCCTCTCCTCTCCTCTCCTCTCCTCTCCTGATGCCAAATGAAAATACTACTCGCGTCCACCATCCGTGGAAGAATCCGCGAACATGGGAGGGGAGGGGGAGGGGAGGAGAGGGATTGAATCATCGAATCTGTGCACTCTGCACAGGATTGCTCGCGGGGATCATCGCTTGATCTTATTGTTGGCGTCATTACCGGCTGACGGCATGCCATCGTTTGCCGTTTACCGAGGATGAGACCTCGAGAAAGAGTATAATTTGCGGGGACGTACATGCTGCGTGTGGAATGCTACTCGACACGCGTGGACGTATGTATGCCGAGTTGGAGATGACTCTCTCTCTCTCTCTCTCTCTCTCTCTCTCTCTCTCTCTCTCTCTCTCTCTCTCTCTCTCTCTCTCTCTCTGTCTCTCTCTCTGTACAACTGCTCTCTCGTAATAACGGCCGGGGCACTCCTTTGGGTTTCTCAATCCGGATGTATCATCGATTAGGGAAGGGCGTCTCGTCGCGAGCCTCCTCTTTTGTTTTCTTCTCTCCGGTGAAGCGTGCCACGCTCGAGCCGACTCGATTATCGATTATGGCGAATGTCGTTTCGCCATCAGAGCCGCGGCATTGATAAAACTATTGCCGCACGCGCGGCGCGTAATGCTCATTACTCGCTTTGTCGTTATTTATTGCTACAAACCGTATTCTAAACGTAGTTTTCCTTAGTTCCTTAGAGAGCCGAGAGCTTTCTTTTTGCTTCTTTAAGATGACCGCTTTTGCGGAGCGGATTTTAATCGCGTAATGGCCGACCGTACCGTGCAAAAATCCGCGAAGCTTTTCCCACTTTGGCCCATTATTCGCGGTTCATTGTGCCCCGAACAAAAGACAATGCCTGGCGCGCGTTCCGCTCTCGAGGAGAGACGGCCGAGATTTTATGAATGGATTATAATTGGCCGGTTATTACGCGGGTACTCGTCTCGGCGAATGTCTAGCTTCTTAATGAAATTGCGGTGTATTTTCGCCACTCTCCGCTTTCCCGCTTCGCGAGGTCGGCGTCGTTCCAGTTTTGCGTGGAAAATGGTAATCGACGACTCGCTGTTCGAGCGGACGCTCGAGTTTTCCCCCGAGACTGTCGCGTTTTCGCCAATTTTCCTCTTTTCACTGCCGAGACGAGCTCCGACGAGCTCGTCGCGATTTCTGAGCATGCGCGAAATGGGAGATTTAAACGGCGAGCAGGTAAACCTTGCAGGTAAATGGCAAGGTCCGAGTGTCGTTTAGCTGAAAAATGCGACTCCCCCGCGCGAGTTTCACGTCCGGCGATATTCAACGCGACATGCAAAGCGACGCGACGAGAACGCACGACGAATGGATGATTAATGAGCCGGCCGATCTCCCGCATTGCTTTTTTTCGGGCGCTTTATGTCCCTTTGTTCCGCCATTTCGCGAAATGGCAGGAGTGCCGCTGGCATTGACCAACGATGCGACGGAATTAATCTTCTCCTCGCGGTGTTGCGTCCGTGCACTTTGACACGCTCGCGCGACTAAACATCGACAGCGCGGAGCAATCAGCGGACTTTGATGCAACCGGTGCTTTTCCTCCGTGAACGCAAAAGCCCCGAATTTCTGTTTTAACACTCTTTACGATCACGTTGAATCGTCTTCGTTTCCAAAGGCGCGATCTCGCCTTAACGCGGAATCCTTCATTTGCCCAAGAGACGCAAGAGAGACGTAGTCCTCCCTGTACGGCGATCGCTATGATAATTATCATATTCAACTATAGACTTTCTCCCCCCAAAGCTCCGTCCGCGTCTGTCGTCATTCGCCGAGAGTGAAAGCGGGGCTGATTGTCGGGGGCTCAATTAACCGTAATTGCTGCCAACAGAAGAAAGCGGCGTACAAGGGAGCGAAAAATAATCCCTAGTCCTGGATAGGAGCGGCAAGGGGGGCAGGTGAAGTCTATTCTCGGATCGCGTCGAATGGAAAACGCGAGTCATTGGGAGATCGCTCGACTGATGACGATGGTACCGTCCTTGTACCGTGCGGATTCGCGAAATGACTCCTTAAAACTCGTCACCGATGACGCGACGGGAACGTCGTCAATCGAGCGAGAAATAAGAATTGATCACTCGGTAAGGTAATCAAAGTGACAATCGCATCGTTGACGAACGAACGGAACAACGCGCGGCGTTTCGGCGTTCGTGTCAAAGCCGGATGCTCGTCGATCAGAGCGAGGATACGTCAAGCTCGGGACCCCTGATCGTTATCTGATCGACGAACCGATCGTTGATCCGATCCCTCCGATTAGACGGATTAGCCCCGCGATTTCCCTCCTTATTATTCCTCGCGCTCGATCCGCGACTCGATCTCGAATCGATAACTCACTCGGAGCATCGGTAAATCGTCGCTAGATCGCCCGTCATCTCTCCCCCCTGAGAAAGCGGGACGAGGGTGGAGGGAGGAGGGCGGGGGGGGGGGGCCCGTTGAAACGAATGACAAAGCATCCCTTCCGCGGATGGAAATCCGCGCGAGCGGCTGATCGAGATCTGCCCTGAACCGAACCCTTCCTCGACGACGACCACCTACCTCGCGACGATATCTAGACGGGAAAAAACGGGGCGCACTTGGAACATGCCTCACGGCCGGACGGCGGTGATAAATGGTGGCCATTTTATGGCCAGCCATACTTGCCACCCCGGCGAACGCTCCGGCGAACGGTCGGATCCGCTTGAGCAACGAAAATTATTCGCCATAAAATCCGCGTCAACCGCTGCTCCGGCCGATGCGAAAGTCTCAGCAGTGAAACGCATGCAGTCTCACGAGGAGACTGTTCCGAAGAAGATATAGAGGATCTATATGCATGGGAAATATATCTCTCATCGTTTCGCTTCCTACGCTGCGGAAAAGAAACAAGTCCGATCTTTATCTCTATTCGTCACCGCGATCGCAGCAGCGATCAGTGTTCGACTTCTCGATTGGACCTGGTCGAAAGTCGAAATGATGATCGAGATCAAAACTTCTCGTCGCAGAAGTCTGCGCTCGACAGGACCGGCGAAGGGCCGGCGTTTGTTCTCATCGCGCGTGTACTTTCACTCGGCAGTTCGCGACGAGCAGCAAAAGCGCGGACGCATGTAATGCACCTACACGAAGGCGCGCGATTGCAAGGCCGCGGCCGGCTTGCCCGTGGGGGTCGGCTACGAGCGGACAGCTGGCAGTGGGGAAGAGAGAGAGAGAGAGRGRGGGGGGGGRGGGRGGGGGACGAATTAATTATTTTTTTATAATCGATCGAGCAAAGGGCGCTAAATCCTGTCGGTCTCCCCGGATCACTAGCTCGGGCCCGGCAATTATTAACGCGCGATAACTCATCGGCTTTATGCACCCTTACGCGCAGCGCCATCGGCTCGCGCTGTAATTTATCCGATAAGTCGCACAGTGATTGGTCATCGATGTCGGATATAATTAACGCGCGCTAAGAAGAAGATCCGGTCAGCGATGACGCGCGTGTAGCCTTGTAGGCGCAACGAGTGCAACACGCTCGCTCGAGGAGAGGCCGAGGGAAGGGCAGGAATTAATAGGCCGCGTAGGAAACGACGACGCTTTCCTTAATAGTCTCGCATTACTCAATAATTTACGACCGCTCAAAGGGGCGCGATAAATCTTCATTAAGGATCAACCGCGAAATTAATCATATCGTTCGTCCGTTTGAGCAGAGACCGTCTCCCGTCCGTGACGAGGATGCTGCCCGCTCGCGATTGTCTCATTTGCTAGATTTCATGCGAGCTGGACCGCGCAGCGATGCAGGACGTCGTCCCGCGATGAATCTACTTTGCCGAAAAACCGCCGGGTTTCAAGCTTCCAAGCTTTCCAAACTGACGAAACCGACGAAGCCGGATGGACGAAACTTCTCTCGTCAGAATTTCCGCCATGATTCCGCGAGAATAATGATACTATACTTGCCACTTTTGGCGCGTTTTCCTCGATTAACGCCTTCATTGAGCCGTTCAGCCGGAACGACAGCCGAGGAGCGAGTCCAGTCGCTCTAATTGACCGAGATTTGGCGATTTCTCTCGCCGTGGTCTTCCGTCTTTAAACCGCGCATCTTCTGCTCGACAGGGTACGAAGCTATGGATCATCATGGAATACCTGGGTGGCGGCTCGGCCCTGGACTTGATGAAGGCCGGTAGCTTCGAGGAGATGCACATCGCCGTGATATTACGTGAAGTGCTCAAAGGGTTGGATTATCTGCACAGCGAGCGTAAGCTCCATCGCGATATTAAAGGTATGTCTATTCGACGACACATGTGAAGGGCCATTTATTAATGGCGTTAACGTTAACGTTAACTCTTCGCCGCTATCCGCTGGCAGATCTTGTACGATGATTCGCTAAATAATAACGCGCCAATTAAGGTTTCGCCTACTCGATCTCTGCTGAGATGAAAGGTGTCGCTCGCATGCATTTTCTTCGAATGACGTCGTTCGAAGCAGCGGGAGCAAGTTAGGATCGATACATCTTGTTGCTTTAGCGATCACGAAATTGTCTTTGAGCCGAAATCGAGAATCCGTCCGATTAATGCCTCTCTTTATTGCCCCTTTGCAGCGGCAAACGTGCTGCTGAGCGAAATGGGCGACGTCAAGTTGGCTGACTTCGGCGTGGCCGGCCAATTGACGAACACCACGAGCAAACGGAACACTTTCGTCGGTACGCCATTCTGGATGGCGCCCGAGGTCATCAAACAGTCCGCCTACGATTCCAAGGTAACGATGCGACGAATGTTCTAACAACATCGTCCGTTAACGATTCCTTTTCGCCATTCCTTTGTCCGCGTTTTTCGTTCTCCGTTATGGGAAATCATGTCGCGGCAATCGGCACGGTCACGTTTCCATTAGCACCGTGTCGTTAGCACTTGGTCCGACCAGCGAGATAAATACGATAGCGGGAACGTTCATTCCGCAGGCTGACATTTGGTCCCTCGGCATCACGGCGATCGAGCTCGCGAAAGGAGAGCCTCCCAACAGCGAGCTGCATCCCATGAGGGTCCTCTTCCTGATACCCAAAAACAATCCGCCGCAACTGACCGGGAATTACACGAAACAGTTCAAGGAGTTCGTCGAGGCTTGTCTCAACAAGGACCCCGAAAACGTGAGTGTACCATCGGTTGTTTCTCTGTTTCGCCAATGATTGTCCATTGTCGTGCAAACGACAGTCGACTTTAGTTAGTTGGAATTGATAAAAGGAATTCGGAGTCCGAAAGCAAGTTCCGAAAGCACGGAAATAGAAAGAGGAATTAGATATAGGGAAATCCGAAGAATTAGAGATAGGGGATGCGATGATAAGGAGCGAGATTGATTTGTAATCGTTGACTTTTTTTTGCGTTCGCGCGCAGAGACCGACGGCAAAGGAGCTGCTAAAGTTCCAGTTTATCAGAAAGGCGAAGAAGAACTCGTACCTAATCGACCTGATCGACAGGTACAAAAAGTGGAAGTCGCAGCGCAGCGAGGAGTCTGAGACCGAGAGTGAGAATTCGGACTCGTGAGTATCCCCGTTCGCAATCTTCGTCACGCTTCGTACGAAAGTAAAAGCCGCGTCGTTCGTTCGGGACATATGTTTGGAATTTCTTTCGCCGTTCTTCAGCCTCAGCCTAATGAATTCACACATCTTGAGCCGCGAAAGGAAACCAGTTTCCGGAGCCGTTCGTCGATGATAATAGACCATGCTCAAACGTGACGAGTAAATCATAACGCGCGCTGAATGGATGCGTGATGGATTTCAGGGAGGAATCCAAACAGGACAGCGACATGGACGAACCATGGATAATGACGGTGAAAGGTCCGCACGGGATCAAAGGAGGACCCGTCATGCCGATGCTGCCACTGGACGAGCAGCCGGCATCTTTGACTCTGACACACACGAATCACAGGTCCTCCAATCACAGTCAACCGGGAAAACCCCACGCGAATGGTGCATCGCGATCTCCGCCGAAGGAATCGACGCTGAATCATTACAGGAGCGAGTCTAGAGACTCGTTGCGCGATGCTCAGACGAAGCATGCACCAGTACGTGATAATTGTACATCGACAATTGTAACGATCGTTGATCGCGATTACATTTCTGCTTATGCCTTTCGCTTTTTGCTTTCCCAGTCCCGACCACACGAGGCAGCGCCGCCGCCGCCGCCGCCATCATCGGTGGACACGAGAGAGAAGCGAGATGACCGGGACTACCGCGACTCTAGCCGAGAGTCTACGCTCAGAGAGCCGAAGGAGATGCGCGACAGTCGCGAGAGAGACAGAGAGGTCGCCAGGGAGCGAGAACGCGACAGAGAAGTCAGAGATCGGGACAGGACCAGCAGAGACTTCAACACACGAGAGAAGAGGAGAAACAGCAAGCCGGAAGTGCCCGTGGTTCCGATGGCCGATCACAGACTCGGCGAGGACAAACAGAGGCCCAGGAGCTCGCAGGAGCTCAAGCATCCCCGCATCAACATTGCGTTATCCGGCGTTGTTCTGCCTCTCCTTTCCGAGGTATCGTCGCTCGACCACGTGAAGCGTGGTCAAAGATGTGTCGAAGAAAATAGAAATGGAAATGGAAATGAAAATGGAATAAGAATTCTGGAATGAAGATTCATACGGGACTCATGTTCCATGTTTTCTTGCAGCTTCAACGAAAGCACCAGTATTCGGCGAGAGACAATAATGGCGAAGGTGGTAGCGGTGGCAAAAATGGCGGTGCTATAGAGGAGTTGCGAAGCGCCTTCGAATCGGCAGAGCGCATGTCGCCAGGCATGACCGAGTCCCTCATCCGCGAACTGATCAAGTCCCTGCTTCCGCCCAATCACTCGGAGGGACGTCTGTCCATGCTGATGGAGAAGGTCACCCTGAGGTAGTAACGTTCTTCGCGCTTTCGCACATCTGCATACTGCGTGGACTCGCGCAGGAGGCTGATGTTTGTTTCCCCGTTTCAGGGAGACGTAGGGACGCGAGAGAACGAAGATCCGCAAGAGGCTATGGTCCCAGAACATCCTGACGTTGTGAAACCTCTGGTGTTGGCCATTTCTCTCCGATTGCCAATTCATCACCGATCAGCCGAGCCGAACGCGAGATAGATGAATCGCCGATTCGAATGGCGATTCCGAACGCGAGGAGATTCCTCGTTCGGTATCCTTCCATCCTCCCATCCCTTTCCCGTTCTTCCTTCACCGTCACCCATGCTGATCTACAACGAAATTTATCGAAGTTTTGCGGAATAGCGCACCGAACCGCCCTTGTCTACCTGCCTTGCCGTAGGATAGATAAAAACATGCGTACGACGATAGAGACACGCGAAACGTTATTCTTGCAGTTTCTACTCTCGTCTCGATTGTCATCGATCCTTTCGATCCTTTTCGATCGAGCTGTCCTATATTTACATGCTTCTCCGATTATCGACCGACAGTGCGCATCAACCGCGAATCAACCAATCCGCCATTGTCAACGTACTATTGAGCCGTACTTTGGGCTCTTCAACTTTTTCTTTGCTTTCTAATCTTCAAATGTTCGTTCAAGAATACCAGATGATATTTCATATCGATGAAAAAAAATCTTTCCGTAACACATGGACGCGTTTTAATTATTCCTCGTCATCTGGAGATGAACATATTTTTCGGTTTGCCCGCAAGAACGGAGCTCTGTCGGTCGATTTCTCTGCAACCTTAGATGATGAAACGTTCTTCATTGTTTACCTGCAATCGCAGAGAGAACGTAGAGGATATATATTCGATTTATAATAGAGTCTTGCGTTGCCTATGCGCGAGAGGTAACGCTCCAGCGATCTTATGGCAATCAATTACGAGTAGAGAAAGGCGGGAGATAGACACCACGCGTTTGCGAGGAGATTCAAATCTTTGTCGCGCGTGGTGATGCACACGAATAACCCTAACGAGAATCTTTACAACTTTTCCCATGTCCGGTATGTGTGTGCGCGCGCGCGAGCATGTACGTGAATGTCCATCCGATGCTACGAAAATGAGGTTTGGCCAAGTGGGTGAAACGAAAAGAGTGCTCGATCACGTCGAGTACTTTTGGTCTCGTGTCACGTGTGGATACGTCCGTAGCATGCACTATCGAGATGCAAATGAGAAAGAGATGTCTCAAGCTTCTACGGAGCAACTCGAGAGCAACGCCTCTGCGATTATCTTTTACAGACGACGTTATTTATTTAGTCGCGCGTCCGCGCGCGAGAGACCGTCTCGGAAGAGAGTGTTCTCCGAATAGATTCCTTCCCGTTACTTCCTAACGCTAGTGCACGTTTCGGACGCGAACGCGCAACGGCAGGTTTAAGGAAAAGAGAGCCAGCAGCGCGCGACGCTGCGGGCACTGTAAATATGTATGTAGCGTGATAAGATAGTCTTATTGTTCTCTGATCGACGTCTTTGCCGATCGGTCGCACAGCTCCATCGAACGATCTTGTTACCTACGAAAAGAGAAGAAGGATCCCCATCTCCCATCCCATGCTCTTATCGTACGCCATCGAGAAGGATGATAGACGTAGGAGCTCCGTACGCAATGTCGCCGTTACGAGTCTTATCGAAAGCTTTTATCGTTTCGTCGATGTAGTTTCCGCTTATCGCACTTGAGCAATCGCGAGTTAAGGGAAGAAGAAGGAGAGGAAAAAAAAACAATACGCCGTTACAGTGTTTCGCAGCAGCCGTACGCGATGTATAGTGACGTTCAACTATGTGTAATTAATTTCTAGTTGTTCGAATCCCCACTCTCTTGGAGAGGAAGATGTCGTCGGGAGATGCAGCGCTATAGAACTGTCCGTCGCGAGGGACACGTCGTTCTTTCCGCAGCGTGCCTCGAAATGTCACGTTACGCCATTGATTTACCAGGCACGGGGAGTTGTGAACGGAATTTGTTTGTTTCCCATTTTAACGCGCGTCTGTCAGTGTTGATACCTGTCCCTGTCGGATCTTGCGGAGCGCGCGCGCGCGAGAGAGAGAGAGAGAGAGAGAGAGAGAGAGAGAGAGAGAGAGATAGCCATCGAGACAGAAGCACCTTTTGCAAGTCTCCATTATTCGTGCAAAGTTCGCGACGTGACTCGCGGATGATCCGGGATCATCGGGGGATCGAGTTTGGACGAGGCGTTCTTCCGAAAGGAATTCTCAGCACGTCGAGCAGTAGTCGACCGGAGAAATTTGAGTACTGCTGTTCTTCCAAATCTCTGTTATAACACCCCCTCCCCCCCTCGTCCTCCAACCCGTCGACCGCGTTCCTCTTTTCCCCTTTACTTTTTCTTTCACCTCCACGATCGGATCTGAGCTGCGATGACTCCCGCGCAGGGCGTCGACAACTTAATCCAGTTGTTGTTTTTGTAAACTATAGTGTATTTTATAAAATATATTATACATATATATATATAGAGTAAGAGAGGAAAGAAAATTTCACGTATGCGTAAAACAGGCATCATCGTAAGAGATGCTGCGTTCATACACGGGATGGTCGGATAAAAGCATGAGCCGTGCAAGCGTGTGAAGGCATATGATTCGACACGAAGCACACGAGGATTATCCCGCAATTCGCAGAGGGGGATGCGAGAGGGTGACAGAGCAAGAATGAAAGTACATGGACAAAGTAATCTCGCGAAGGGGATACGTCAATTAACGAGAATCGAGAAGCGAGAATGGCAACGGGACTTAATTACGTTACCGAGGACGACCGTCGCGCCAATTTGCGAATTGGTCTCTCTCTCTCTCTCTCTCTCTCTCTCTCTCTCTCTTTATTGCGCTTAAGTTTTTAGCTGTTAACGATCATGCTCGATAACAGTGACGGAAAGGAAATGGTGACGATGGCTGGGGCTAACAGAGTGAGAAATCTCTGCTCTCCCTTTTCTCTGTCCCTGCACTTTCTATTTTCCTGCCGCCTAGATGAGGAGTAAGTCAATACATGTAGCGATTCTACGTTTACTTGAGTTACGTTAATTATTCATTATGTTCTGTATTGTTAATGCGGTCGTCTCACGTGTCGAACCTGATGAAGCGATTCGTTCAGTTTCTGTATCGGGATCATCGAAGAGAAGCCGTAAGAATCGGTCGTAAGAATTGTCTGACGAGGCTCGACACGGGGTCCGACCTCCCATGAACTATCGTCTTATTGTTGTTTCACTGTCGATTTAAGTTTTCTTTCTCTTCCCTCATTTAATTTCCGTGCCGATCGCTATCCCAAGCACGCCTCATAACGTTGCCATAAATGCTTACGCATCAGCATCGTGACGCAAATGGCGTCTCCTTATGGAGTTGGACCGATGGAGAAAACCGCAGGGAGAAGCCGCAGCTGTGTAAGCGGTACATGTTGTTAAATCGTCGGGCTGCCAGCGGGAATAGCGATCGATTTTGCATTCGGTGATGATTATTCGTTTCGTCGGAACGAGCGAACTTTCCTTTCCGATCGGCCCACCGTGGACGCTGATCGGAGTTGTACATTGCAGACTGTACGTAGCATGAGACTTGAGAATACTAATTTCGACTAGGTCGAACAAGACCATGCGCCGTGAACTTGATGCGGGAGAACCGCGTCGCTTGCGCAGATCCGTCTCTTTGCGCGTTCGTACGCGATCCGTCGATTGTCCAGGCGCCTTTCCGGTCGCCCGATTCCGACGAGTTCAGCCTTACCGTCGACAGGTTGCTTTCGCTCACCTCGCCTCCTCCCTAGGGGAGAGAAGGGGAAGAGGAGGGAGAGGGAGAGGGATCCGTGCAAGCGCGTGATGTCTGCAATGGGATCGGATCTCGGTTGTAATCCATTTCGTCGAGACGGTTGAGGGACGTTAATTCTGTCTTTTCTGTTTTTCTACCCCTACTGCCTCCCCCTTTTTTTTTCTTTGTCCGATCGTCCAATCGGCTGGGCCGAGCTTCAGCCGCGCTCAGCCAGCCGGGCGGACCGTCACTGATCGGAGTGCGACGAGATACGGAGAACTAACGGAGACGTGATCAGATGATCGTCTGGTCGCGCGAGGAAAGCTTGCTTAGGCGGTCGCATCTTTCTCACGCCGCACTTGCTAGCGGCTTAAGAGGGAGTCTTGCGCTTTCTTGGCGCGTGGCGCGTAATGAATCAGTTTTTCCGTTCTGCCACCGCGTGATCGAACGCAGCGGGCGTCCAGTCCTCGGTTAATCTCTTTGATTCACCGACAAGCGCAATAGTTTTCCATCGGTCGAGATGGTGCGATCTCGCGAGGAGGAGCCGCTCGCGATCCGCGAACCGCAAACGCGGTTCAGTCCGAATTACGTGTCCTTTTATCCGTATCTACAGCGCACTCTCTTCTTTGTATCATACTATTAGCTCTACTATCCATCTATTATATTCAACGTTAAATAAAAACGCGTGGTAACAATAATATTTCTCTCGGCGTAGAGTATACATATATAAATATATATATAAATATATATATATATATATTTTTTGTATTTTACTTCTACCTTGGCTGCGTTGAACTGTATTATATTGATTGTATGTGGCATGCTGAGGGCGTGTACAAATACGAAAATAAAGATTAAATAAACCACGAGTAAAGCAGCGAGTGTCTTGTAAAATTTATTTAAAATAATTAAAAATATGAATATATTTTATAATCATAGTTTATGGTAATCATAAGCTATGAATTTTGTTTATAATTTTATGGTAGGTGCAGATAATTATGTATTTTTAGTATCGAACATTTTTTCTAAGTATTTTATAATTTATTTATTAATTATTTAAAAAATTTGATTAATTTGATTTAATTTAAAGTAAATTAAAATTTAATTTAATTTAATTATTAAAGTTATAATGATAAAATTAGTGTTTTTAATAATAAAGTAAAATATGTTATTAGATAAGATAGTGAATGAATAATTTAATTATAAGAATTCAGCAAATTTATAAGTCCACTTGTTTATCAAAAACATCGTTTTATGATTTTAATACCAAGATTGGTTCTGCTCGATGAAAAATTTAAATAGCCGCAGTAAATTGACCGTGCAAAGACAACATAATCATTTGTTTCTTAATTAGTGACTGGATTAGAAACTGCCGCGATCTTCCTGCTCGACCTGCCGGGATGCTAATTCCATCTTTGCAGACTGCAAAATCGCGTTCCCGCTTGGATATCGCGGATACCCTCGACGAGGGACGAACGCGTGCGATTCTCCTTAAACGGTGGAATCGATTACGACGAGGAGAGATCTCCTCGTCGGGATAAGATCGCGTCGGTTCAGCATCGTCGTCCGTCGCGACGCCGTCATCGCGCGTGTCATCGCGCGGAGAGCGCAGGCCCATGCGCATATCGAGACGACCCGCGAGGTCGGGAGGGTCCGGGGTGGAGGGCCGAGAGGGCGCAGGGATTTTCTTGACCACTGCATCCCGCCGTGCAGTAGTCTGCAGCATCCCGCGAGTGGTTGCGATCGAAGCACGCGCGAGGGGCGGGAGGGCCGACGAACAGAGAGGGCGAGGAGGTGTTCGCTCCCTCTTTCTCTTCCTCTCCCCCTTTTCTTTTTTCTCTTTTTTGTCCCCCCTCGCACTATCATCCATCCGCTTCCTGTTTCGTCCCAGCGTGCGATCCTCGGCCTCTGTCCCTCCCGCCAAAAAGGTGACGCGTGCGGAAACACGCCCCGCCCGCGCGAGAGAGTTCCGCCCGCGGCTCTCGCGGGAGGCCACACCGGGACGAGGGAGAAAGAGAGAGAAAGAGAGAGAGAGAGAGAAAGAGGAGAGTTCCCATTCTCGCGCACAAACGTCTTTTATACGTGTATAAATAGAGCGGTCCCGCGAGGGAGAGAAAGGGAGAGAGGGACGAGGGAGGAGTACGCTCTCGGAGAACGCGCGCGATATCCGGAGCGGTCGATCCGCTGGCGGTTCCGTTGTTGTTTACGGTATCCCGCGACAGTGCGAGCGCCGAGGCGAGCGGATATTCCGCCGATGAAGCAGTCCCGAGGCCAACTCTTCGTCAACGAGTGATGGCTTGATCTGCGGCGAGGTCCAGCAGCCAACCAGCATCCCTCGACGTCGTCGCGATACTGACGTAGGTATCTCGGAACGTCAGCCGAGACGTCAGCAGGATCATCCAGCTCGCGAATCTCTGATCTTCATTTCTCAATGTCGCATTCCGCATCGCTGTGCACTGTTTCCTCCCCGCGTTGTTCCATCGATGTCGCGGAATTGCAGAACCGCCGTCTGGCTGGTAGGGACTTCTGCGCTTCGCGCGCGAGCGATTCCACGCTCGGCCACAGACGGATCGTCCAGACAAGGCTGTCTTCAGATCTGCTTGCAGCGTAATTCTCCATCCGAGCAGTTGTTCATCTCTTCAATCGTTCGGCTGCCGTTCATCGCTCTCGAATCACTGGCTCGTGCGCATCTTGATAATTCAGAGCTTCAATGGCTCGCCGAACCCGTCAACGGATACAGCTCGCATGACGCGGCGCGAGGGATCATCGCACGTGTCTCTCTCTCTATTTCGGTTCACGCGACAGCAGGCGCCCCGCGTAGAACCTCCAAGACGCAGCTGTCGTCCGGCCGCGGAATTCTCGGCGCGTTACAGTTATTACGGGCGAGATGGGCTCATCCTTGGCGATCAGCCGAGGGTAATCGCCGAACGGGTAGCGGATTTATTTACGGTGCACCCTCGGCCCGCGACGAACGAATGCTTGCAATGGAGTGAGCGGCATGAGAGAACCGCGCCGCTTCGTGTGCGCGGCGCACACGCAGTCGAGTCATATAATTTGCGTGAATTTAGATTACAGCATCAGCGACGCCCGGCGGTACTGCTCTTGTATTCAAACGCGTGCTCGACGAGGGATGACGAGTTGTGGGTCGCTTCGCGTTCGGTTCCGCGATTTCCGATCGTGCCGCATCAATCTTCTATTCCTTTGCATCACCATGTCGCTGCGTTCTCCGAGATGAAGAGAGAGAGAGAGAGAGAGAGAAATCTCTCTCGACCCAGCTCCTGAATCCAAGTGATTTACGTTTGTGACTCGCGTTTTTTTATTTATTCGCCGCGCCAGAGAAAAATCAGAAATTAGCGTCGCTCTCGAATGGACGACTCCGTCTCTCCGGAGAGCGCGCGTAATTATCTCTCTCTTGCTCTCGTGTTGTCGTCTCGCTGTCCGCTAAAGCGTAACACTCACCGGCGTAGCGCAAACGCACACACGCGCAGCACGCAGACAGTTACGCGCTTTAATTACTCATTTTTCCTCGCCGCTCCAAAAAGCCACCGATGTGTAATAAAGCCGACCGACTGGCCGAGGGGGCACCCTTCATATCTGCGCGCGTGCGCGCGCGCGCACTGCTTTACGCGCGCGAGCAGAGCGGATCGACGCAGTGAATCCCCGCGGCGCGCGGAGCGCGGACGTATCGGTAAGCGCGCGCGCGCGCCGGTCCGCTTTATTAGCTGGCCGACCATCTACGCGTCAAGTGTATTTTATTTATTCCATTTGCTCCATTTATCGCTCCGCTCGTGTTTCAAGACTTTCGGAGAACCAAGCCGGTACCTCTCTCTCTCTCCTTCTCCCTCTCTCTTTTGTGTGCGCGCGCTTTCTCGGTTTATTCGATCCAAGGCCCGTCCTCGATATATCGATGTTGATCGACAGTCGATGGATTCTCCTTTCTCTCCCTGATCTTATATTTTGCAGTCTCTCGCACTCACGTTCCCGTGCTCGCGTGCGTGTGAGCCTCAGTATGCTTCGTTGGTGTTTCGCGTATCCGGTGCGTAATTTCGTCAATGACAGCCGCAACGACGTGAACCCCATCTCGCCCCGCGACTCCCCCGTGTTCCCATTCAACATGCCGCTTTTGCGCGTCGCGCGTTCCGCGGAAGCGTAAAAATTCGCGCATCGATCGCTTCTCATTCACGGCCGACGGACACGGCAGAAATGGGCTTGGAGACTTGGACTTGGGTCCGAATTTCGATTCGAGCCGCTTGCAGAGACGCGATAGAACGCGCGATCGCGATGCCCGCGATTCGCGGCTTTCGAAATCCTCTCGCCCACGCGCCGCATTGTGCTGAATCGCGACGCCGACGCCGACGCCGACGCCAACAATGCTGCCAATGCTCGTCTCCCTTCGCGAGCGACTCGTTAATCTAGCATCTTCGTGCCCCCCCGTCCCCGCAGCAACGGAGGGAAGCTCGAAACCGCTCGGCCGCGCGCGATGCAGCGCAACAGCGAACTCGTTTCTTCACGCTGCGCCGCCTCGCTTGCAAGCCTCGCGATCCGCGACGAGAGCCCCGTGGAAGCTCATCCGCTCGCGATTACCCGGCGCGCATGAAAAACCCGTCCCCCGCGTCCCCCGCGTTGCGTCTCGCGTTACGCCTCGGCATCCTCTTTCATTCCGCGAGCCGGCTCTCTCGCTTTTGAAACGCCGCGCCATAAACGATACTTGAGAGAGGCATAGAGAGAGAGAGATGGATGTAAATGTCAAGTCCCGCCGGTCTGCCGAGGCTCATGAATGATATTTCAAGCGCTCCCACTCGTCCTTTGTCCGGGGTGGCCGGATTTGCTGATGCGGTAGATAATCTCGTAGCTTCCGACGAAAAAGTCCGATAGAAAGAAACAGAGAGAGAGAGAGAGGGAGAGCGACGCCTACGCTGGCTTCGTTTCGCGAACGACTTTTCAGAAGCACGCCCGATTTCCAAAACTCGCGAAAAGTCGCGAGACGTTCCGGCGCATCGCGTGCGAAGACGCACCTCGCCCTCTCCTCTCTTATCTCGACTCTTGTTCTTTCCCGAGCGATGACGCGATTAGAGAATTGTCGCGAGTTGTCGATTCTCGAGCGAGATAAGGCGCCCGAGCGCGAGTCGCACAGATAAGCGATTTTCAGTTAAAAAGTCCGCGCCGGCGGCGAGCTCGAGCTCGATCGAAGGGAAACGAAAGACAGGATACACGCGGCCGGATTTAATTGTGGGAAACGCCTTTACCGCGCTCGCGAAACGCTCGCACGCGCACGTTCGGCTGTTGGCTTCGGTGCAATTTGCACCGAAAGGGAGAAACGAGGGGAGAAAGAGAAAAAAAGGGAAAGGAACGCGGAAAGGCGTTCCGCCGCCGCCGCCGCCGATGTAATTCCGCTCGCGAGATTACGTTCATGACCGTGCCGTGCCGCGATAATTAATCGCGCAGATTCTAATTCCGGCAGCGTGTCGCTGACCTTTTTTTTCTCCCTTATTTCATCACGAAGGTGAGACATCGTTGTTGACGTCAGGCGAGCGTCAGGAAAAACCGGACGGATAAATTTAGCCCTTCGGTATGCGATTTCGCGGCTCGCTGCTCGTCTGACCTTTTCGAATTCGAGAGCGCTCGCCGCGCGGGATTTGTCGCGGACCGGAGCAGAACGGAGCGGAGCGAGAGGAATTCGTACGGGCAAATCCCGCTCCGGAGCGAATTAATTTCGCTACGCTCATATCGAGAGCGAATTCCCGCAATTCGCGACGAATCACCCCTCCCAACGAGGGGGATGCTGGAACCGGCGAGGTTCGCGAGCGCGAGCGCGATCGGGAAGGAAGATCCGACGCGGATCGAACGCGCAAACACGCGAGAGACGGGCACGGGACGAAACCGGGAAGACGGAGAGGGATAAATTGAGGCACGCTCCCTCTCCTCCCATCTTCATCACCCTCTCTGTCTCTTCCCATCTTTATCATTCTGAGAAGGATGCCGTTGTAAAATAATCATCGATACCTCTCTAGCGGCCTTAGCGGTCGCCATGGATGGCCAGCATCGGACGGACTGCAGTGTAGGACGGACCATAGGGAGTTATCAATGATTATTTTTCTCCGCGTCGTCTGAGCGCACGAAGGTCAGCCAAAGTTCCGCCGACTGGATGCTCCCTCGTGGCGTGCGTCGTCCGCTCGAGATTAATTCCAAATCGGCGAGGAGGACGTGCCGATCTGGGTCGGACGGACGGACGGATGTCACTAGGTTCCGAGCGCGGGCGCGGGCGCGGGGAGTCCCGCACTAGATTGAGGAATAAAACGTGAAAGAAAGGACGTGACGTGATGAATAGTGAATGGTCGCATTCACCGGTCGCATTCGAGCCGACCACGAACGTCCGATATCGACGAGTACGAACGGAGAGCGAGAGCGAGAGCGAGAGCGAGAGCGAGAGAGAGAGAGAGAGAGAGAGAGAGAGAGAGAGAGAGAGAGAGAGAGAGAGAGAGAGAGAGAGAGAGAGAGAGGCGCTCCGCTCTTCACTCGCGCCGCGAGGAATCGCGATGACCGCCGGGCGATCCTTTTGGCAGACGCATGAGAGCCGCTGAAAGAGGGACGGAAGAGACGTATTAATTGGAGGCGAAACGCGCGAGGCTCCACGACTCGCGTGCCGAGCCGAGCGTGCGCGCCTTCAATACATCCCTAATAGAGTCTTTTGGTGCGATTAATCGGAGCGAGACTTTAAGACGGCGCGCGCCGCACAACGATACACGCGATCTCCGCTGAGATGATCCTTGCGTCCCGCGACCTTCGCGACCCTCCGCGGCGGAAGTACATTGCCGCATTCTTTCAGGATCGCTGCCTCTCATCGGGAAGATATGTGAGCGCGCGAGTTAAACGCGACAGCAAGAGTGTGCGCGTCGAGCCGAGGCGTCACTCGCGAGTGTGACAGAAGTGAGTCGCGCGGACCGCGCGCACTTCTCCTCTCCTCTCTGCCGGACACGCGTCGCACGCGCACGCGCACGCGCGCAAGACAATTCAATTAGACGGGCGAGCGCGCGGGTGTCGCGCCGCGCGATAATTACACCATACTCGTGGGATGAATGAACGTGACCGGGGCGATTTTTTTTCTCTCCCTCCCGGCTCGTGACACGGGGAGCGGGAGGAGGTGGAGAAAGGAAAGGGAGAAGAAGAGAGAAAAAGCACTGAACGAGCTTGACCGGTGCATGCGTGTCGTTAAAGCGAGCGAAGCCGCGTTAACGCGCACCGACGACGGGGTCACCCCGATAGTTGCGACGTGAAACATCAAAGAAGGAATTTCCGCCGACTCCTCGCGCGGCGTTGAACCGGCCGATTACCAATGACTGCGATTAATCCATCGAGGGATTCCACGGGAACCGGAAGAGCGGTCGGTGCACGTGCCAAGCGCGTCATTGCTCGACGTAGCTCGGCGAGCTAGCCGGTCAGGACGCGTCAAGGACGCGCTCAGTCGGAGAGAAACGATGCTTGAAGAGACAGAGAGTGGCACGCACGGTGCGTCGGGCTAATTTCTTCAGCATCCTCGCTCGCACGAGAACCAATGCTCGCGTGATGCTCGCGGGAGCTTCGAGCTTTACGCAGTGAACATCCGATGCGCACGTCCGGTGCATCTGTCTGCGGTGCCTCCTCAGCAGAGAAACGCCGTGAGATCCGGGTGCGATTTCACGGGCGGAAGAGTAAAATCGAGCACGGAGGCGGGACTAGGCAGCAGAAGGAGAGAAGAGATGTCGAGGGCCTCAACGTGACGCAACGGTTTCCCTCCCCGTGAGATATGCGGTGAGATATGACGTGGGAGAAGGACCGTCATCGAGCGGGCAGTAAGCTGGAGAGCATTTGAAACTGTCGACGATTGCCGTCGAGGTGGACGGACTCGTCGTCGTCTTCGGGATCGCGATCATGGAGAGGAAGGGCGGCAGCGGGGAGACGCGGCCGAAGATCGAGATCGTGCGCGTCTCGTCCATCGAACGGAGTAACTTCCGGCCGTTGGACGGGGTGCAGCTGCGTGCCACCTACAGCCACGTGCGAGTGGGCACTTACTGCCCGGAACCGGAAGCGGCCGCCGACAGACTGCAGACCGCCGAGAACAGGCCGCCGATCGAGCTGACGCGACGCTTCAAGAAGTGAGTATTATCTCCCTCCTATTGTCTCGCGCGATCGAGAATATCCTCTTATCGTCGCCGCGCCGATACAGTGACGCGCTTTCCACGAGATAACGGCCGATCGATAGCGATCGATAATCCTTATCGCGCGCCGCGTCGTATTTCATTTCACGATAGGTCAAACGTCCGAGATTCCACGAGATCTCTCCCATCTCTCTCTCTCTCTCTCTCTCTCTCTCTCTCTCTCTCTCTCTCTCTCTCTCTCTCTCTCTCTCTCTCTCTCTCTCTCTCTCTCTCTTGCCGCCTCTTCCTTTCTCGTTTTCCGCGTTGCCCTGTCCATCGTCTAAGGGATGCCTGAACTTTTCCAGGAACCTGGGGCCAGTATCAAGACTGCTGAGACGTCGTCATCACGCGACATGCCTTGCCACCAAATCCTGTGATAACATTTATAGCGTCAATAGAAATAGCAATTCCCTGGACTGGAGGGTCGGCCAGGGCGCCCACGAGCAAGGTAAGTCACCGCAACGCGCGTTTCTAAGATGAGGCTCGCGACTGCAACTGCTCTCCCYCCCYCCYCCCCCCCCCCCGCCCGCCTTCCTCGGTCGCTTGACCGGCGTCTCTGCGTGTGTCTCTCCGTGAGGGGATTTTTCAGGGCTGCGACCCAGGCAGAGCAGCAGCCTGGACTGGAGGGTGGGCAGGTCCGTCACTTTCGGCTCTAACCGGCTCCACTGGAGGGACGCGACGCGAAGCGCCGAGCAGCTCTCCAGGAGTGCGCCTCTCGCTTCCGATCACCTGCAGACGCCCAGCACGAGGTACGCATGCCGGAGGCAGCGCGCGCCAACGGAAGCAAATCGTTCGGCGATGAGTCCACTCCGGGACTGGACGCGGCGATCGGGGATGACGCGAGTCACCCAGAGGCGACCGGACGGGTGGTAATGACGGCGGCGGGGGGGGGGGAGATGCCAGCCGGAACGGAGTCGTGGGATCGCGCGCGTTGCGAGCGTTGCGATTGATTCAAGTTGAAGAGAGGAAGGACGTTCGCGCGATGAGGGGCGCGCGAGAGGATCCCGCGCTCGCGTAAACAGCAATTAGCGAGATGCGCGAGGATCGCGTGGGCTGCAGCTCACCTCGAGGCTGCTGGCGTGTCCGCCGAATGGCAGCTTGGAATTTAAGATCGAGTGAAAACCGACGTCAGGCCGATGCACCGAGCGACTGTCCGCGATTTCGCGCAATTCGCGCCGATCTCGTTGGCGGGGCACGCTGGAATAAGACAGAGGCGTGCCATTTTCAGGCGTCGAACACGGACGCGTTGATTCTTTCACCCACGCAAACGCCGCACTCTGCGATGTTCTGCGATATTTCGTGGATAGACAGAGAGAGAAAGAGAGAGAGAGAGAGAGAGAGAGAGAGAGAGAGAGAGAGAGAGAGAGAGAGAGAGAGAGAAAGAGAAAGAAAGAGTGGAGGGGGGGAAAGACGAAGTAGAGTAATGAAAATGTCGCTCCAGATCGAAGCTCGTGTCGCTATTGAGACGGCTCTCCCCGCGCCTGTCCCGACCCGGTAGCAAGGGCTCGCTGCAGTCATCCCCGACGATTTGTCCCTGGGTCCAGGTCGAATATTCGACAGAATCGATCGACGTCGGCAGACAAGAGGAGTCGCAGGAGAGCGATGCCAGCTTTCAGCAGGAGCTACAGTTGAACGAGCTGCGGAAGCGAATGGCCGGGATTGCCTCCACGTCCCAGGTGATTAGCAATCGACGAGCGTTTTCTGGTTCTCGTAATAATCGATCACCGCCTAATTACGAGTAACGAGCCCATCGGGTACGGATGATACCTCGTCAATTGCGCGGACTGCAATTAACCGATGATGATACTAACTAAACGACATATAGATGCGCGCGAAACACTCGCGGACTCACGTTTTTCTCCCGCGCGCGATCCTCTTGATAATCTTGCTCGCGCGACTGAACGGCGATCAGTAAAACGGATCAACTTACGCTCAAAGGATGAGCTCAGCCGGAACGGGACCACGTCGAAGGCGCACCCATTAATAGTTTCCGGCGTGTTCCGCTCGAAATAGAAGACGGTTCCTCGCGAGAGGAACGCAGACGGATGAAATGCCGTCTTATTCGATTCGACGAGCGAGCGGAATTCCCTTAAAACTACCCGTCCACGCGGAGTCACATCCTTGCCACCCTCGCTGGTTCTCGCTCTAATGGCGCTCTGTTACGTGTTAGATTGCGGAGGAGAACATCGCCAAGGATGTCACGGCGGGACAGAACTCATCGCGGCCGAGGATTCAAGTGCAGGAAGCTGATACCGATCACCAGAGCGTCGGCAAAATGTAAGCCTTCACTTTTCTCTCTCTCTCGATCTTTTCTCTTTCTCGTCCTCCTCCTCCCTCTAACAAGGATAAACTCGAAAGCTCACGCCGAGGCGCGCGGATTTCTGCTCGTCGCACGCGCGAGCGTCCAAGCCGCGCATTACTCGTCTCGTAGCTGAGAATGGGCGAGGGAAAAGTTTTCTGGGACCCGAGCACGCGCGAAATGCGAGTCCACTTGGAGAAACTTCACCCTCGGTCGCCCCTCGGCGCGGAAATCCAACTCTCGTGTTTGGCCTTGCGACTGCATGAACCCTTGAAAAACTTGTTTGCAGTAACTACCGTGAGCGAAACGCAGGACCTTCCACTACGTCACATGTACATATCGCATCCAATAAATGACTGTATGTTGTGTAGCTGTGTGTGTGTGTGCTGCTGTTTCTGCATTATGATCTTACTCTCTACCTTAGCACGATCGCGGCAAAACTTTCGTGAGCCTCGTTCCGATACACCGGTTTCATCTTTCATCTTTCATCGTATATCGGACATGTTCTGATATACATTTGAAAACTTAACGGGCAGTGATTTTAGGATAGGAATAACCGCGGGAAGGTGAAGAATCTCCGAATTTACTTAACAGATATTCGCTTTAATATAATAGAAATATTAATGTTTCATCGCGGGTATTTACATCAATATTAGGAATACTTAATGTTGGAATCTTGAAAAAGATGATTTTCTTCGTTTCATTGTATAATATTATTTCGTTACATCATTTTATCATTTTATATCATTATATTATTGTATAATATTATTTCATTACATCATTTTATCATATAGATATCTTCATCTCTGATTGGTCAAAAATATATAATAATAATTTTTTGATAGAATGATGTCAATTAACTAACGACTAGATTAGATACTATGCATATGCGACACATGCTACTCATAATACATGCCTATTATGTTGTAAGTGTAGCCATCGTAGAAATGATTCAGGTAATGGTGAAGGCGACACACCATCGGTGACTTGTATACTAAACATAGATGATTATCCATCTGTGGGATTCCGATAATGGTACCCTCTTCCTCACAAGGATCCACGTAATTTATTGTGTCTTCCGTTTTCTGCGTACCTTGGTCATCCGCGGTATGAAATTGTATCATCACGTCCAACGCGTAGCCATCGCGTCCATTGGAATCATTGGACTCGTCGCTCGATGAGTCGTAGCAAACGAACGATATATCCTCGCTTCCCTCGGAATCCGACACAATGTCAGTTGTATCGACGATATCGACTTCGGCGTCATAGCTGATCGGCTCTGATTTATGAGGCGAATTTCCCGTCGCAGAAGCAAATTTTACCTCAAGTCTGTCACTCTTGGTGACAGTTCGAGATGACAAAGTTTCACTTATTGGACACTTTTGGCCAATGTCGGATCGGATATCGGAAATCTTTATCATTTTGTTTTTGTGGGACGGAAGAGATACATTTTCTGAGAGCAATTCGCTCCTTTTTCTCTTACATTGCTGATGCGTTTCGCTCTGAGTTGTCTCGGCCTTAGTAGTCGACGGACTCGTTAATACGGTAGCTGCGTCGTTGAATTGAGCAGCGTTAAGGAGAAATTTGTTCTCAGTGTCTATCGATTTATCAGAGATGTCAGCTTCTTTCAACATATTTCTATCGTATAACAGGCTGTAGCAACCCGCTGACCATCTCTGTAGCTCTAACTTCATCTTGGGAGATCTCAAATTAAAATTCGCGATGCTGTCCTTGGGCACTAGATCAAGTCCCGTATATTTCTCCAGCAATCTGAAGAAGGAAATAGATTTGAATAGAGCGCAGAATTTCTTCAAAGATTCCGGCAGAGATGTCTCGTCGGCCACTTCGTAACGATGCATGTCCGCCGGACCAAGCATCTGCCATTTGATATCCTGCGACGTTAAGTCATTCGCGATCTGTTGATAGGTTGACTTCTTCAGAAAATCATTCAACAACGTGTACGACTTCTTTTCAACATCTTTCTGAATCTGCTTAGTGATTTTGGGCAGTAAGTAATGCTCGGCAATCCAAGAATCTAATTTTACCTCGGCGACATTTGGTTCTTGCAAGTTCTTGGCTATTGCGTATCTTGGCTGTTTGTGATAATCATCTCTTGGACCGTAGAACCAACCATTTATCGACAACCTGCATTTATCATCTGTAGTGACTTCACTTACCTGATGATAAGAATTATTCCTATCGACTTCGAAAAACACTAGCGAGTTGTATTCCGGGACTAGCGATTTCACTATCTTGTCAGGTGCCCCATAATTCGTATCGAAAAGATCCAGAGTGCCGCCGTCTTGCTCCGTCCAATTCTCTGATAGATACAATATGTAAGCGATTCTTCTATCACCCATATTGTCGTCGTGACACAACAGATGATCCGTATCGCGGTAACAGGCACTCGACATTGAAATCTGCTTGTATAGCTTGATATTTGTATTACATTCCATCCATGATGCCAAAGTAGATTGAAAAGAATTGTACAACGCCGGAATATAATTACCAGACATGTTAACGAAATCGTCGGTTTTATCGAATCTGTATAAATCGGAACACTGGAACATGAACTCACATTTCGTCAATTCCTTCTTCAGATTTTCTAAAAAATCTTTTTTCAGGAAATTCGATATCTTGCAAATCTTGAAGGGTTTCGATATGATTTCGAACATGGCGTTGTTGAAGTTATCCTCCGAGTCCCAGTGCTTCTTAAAGTCCTCCTGGAAGCTGCTACTGCATATATGTTCCGAGAACAAGTTCTGATCTGCTACTGCCATATTTACAAATTTCTACTTAATTATTTCATATAAAAACGTTTGTTATTTTCGTGAATTTAATTTTTTTTCCTTTTCCCTCGATGAAATTAAGTGCACGCTTTCATTGAATGAAAAACAAGTTAGACTTGTTCAATAACGGATTTTGAAAGAAAAATCTCCAAAGTTTCGAAAGAAACTTAATATTCTTAATTTTCTAAGTTTTCAATATTCTTCTCTCTCACTACATTATCATTTTAGATAGTTTACGATTATCAATGTACATGTTCCGGAAATTTCGTACAATTCCCGAATCACCACGTGTGATTGCGTGTGTACCTAACCTCAAATCCTAACTTAATTTATTGCCAACGGTATTCTAATGATGATATTGCCATAAAAATTTCACCATCAGGACAATTTCAATGCATCGAATGATAACAATGCAATGTAGCGCTCCATCGAATTGAAACGATTCTTGTTCGTTTTCTGATGCATATAACCTATGCACTTGACTTCATGCCATGCGTCATGAATGCGTCATGATCTGCAAACGGTAGATAGAAATAATCATAAGCGTTACCACAATTGATGCCGATGCGATATATGTAGGTACATATACATATGTATGTATATCGAATTAAATCGAATTAAATACCAGAAATTACAGCTACCTTCAAATACAAAGATCTTGTCTGAGATTACCACGTGACGCAAATAATCTGCCAACGACTAGTATTGGCCAATACTGGTACCAACCCGACTAAAAACATTGAACACATCGAAGGCAAGGCGACAATGCCGCTTGCCATATTTTTCAGCCAGTTAATCATCAATTCACACGTCCCATTTATCAGGCGATTATTATTTCTCTTGCCAACTGTCTTGCCCTTAATCTCTCAGAGAGAGATTTCGAATCGAAAACGAAATTTGGAATCGACCCGATTCCATCGAGCCATTCGAAATCACCCGCGGCGGCAACTTCATAGCAGTGAAGCCGGCAGGCGGCGCCGGTGCGGTCGTGCAAGATGGCGGGCGCGTGTCGCGTTTGACGGGTGCAGTCGTGGTCGCGTGGAGAGAAGAGATTCGCGCGGGGACACAGCTCGGACGGCAAGAACGCCGAATCGCGCGAGGAGTGCGCCGAGACGTGCCGCGTCACATCAGCCGCGCGAGGAAACCTTCGCCGACCATTCTGGAGATCGAAACTCGGGGGACGCACGCCTACTGTGAGTAAATACTCTGTATCTCGCGCGCGTACGTGCGTGTACATGCGCACGTACATAACAAGTCTCCGTCGTAAGGACGGTGGTCCTCCTCGACGTTCGCTTCCTTCCTCGATCTCCCTACCCATCCGCAAACACTTCCGGTTTTTCGTGCTCGCCCGAGCGCCGAGGTGAGGGTGGGGTTCTGCGAGCAGGTAAACACGCTCGGCGCACCGACTCCGAGGAGCTCGCCAGTTTCCTTCCGCGCGCGCGCGCATCCAGGATCACGCGCACCGGCTTCTCAGTGAGGAGCTTTTCGCCGGGATAACTAGCTGTCGAGGAACCCCGGCGAACGCGACTTGGCAGACTCGGGCATTTCGAAATCCTCGGAAGGGGTATGTCCGTCACTCGCAGGATTCTCGAAACGTCTCTCTGCGCTCTAGCGAGCAGCTCGTCGACCTCCTCTCACAGCTGACGTCGCAGGTGCGCCCGTTTCAATCGTGGTCGACGTCACTCGGCGTGACTGGCGAGTTGGGATTAGCAGAGTGACGGAATAAAACAATGTGCTAATACTTGTACATGACGAATCTACTTTATGCATCACTCTCGATCGCTCTCGATCTTTCGCTCACTTCTGTTTACGTGTTCACGTCGTTGTCATTGAAGCTCGCTCGACTCATTCGACTCATCGATACATCCTCGCATTCGACATCGTCGCATCATGTGTACAGCAGCGCACACAGTGCTCGGCGAGATCCGAAGTGTCACTCGGACGAATGCGAGAGATCGATCGATCGTAGACGAAGCTCGACGAAGGTTCGGCGAGCGCCCCGACGCGATGCCGTCCTTGAGAATCGCGCTTTTCTCGATTCTCGCGATTCGACTCTCGAAATCTCGGCACGTCGCGGAGGCGAACCAGCAAATCAGCTCTGTCTCTCGGACGTGTCCTGTTCCGCGCGATTGCCAGCTGCGTTTCTTTCGCTATCGATTAGCGGGCGCAGTCGCGCGTGCCGTTTTTCCTACGGTGCCGCGTAATGATCGCGTAATTCTCGTTTCTCCCACTCGATATCCCCGATAACCAGAGCTATCTCTCGATAGGATCGAGTACGCTTCGCGATGACAAGGATCCTTATCCTTCCCTCTCGGCGAACGTTGTACCTCCGGCAATGCCATTTGCGCACGAGTCTGACGATTGCGACACTTTGCTCGCTGGACGACTGTCAGTCAGTCCAATAATATCGAGGCGCGTTATTGAAGTTTGGCAAATTTGGATTAATGCTAGCAATGTCGGATGCTCGTGCGTACACGTGTGCGTGCACGTTACGCACGTACATCCATGTATTACATCTACGTTCGCGCATTCCGCGCGAACCGTTACGCGTGCTTACGAAAAGAGAAACGAGACGTCGACGCGCGTAAACCCGTTCGTTTGTTGGTTTTTTGCTTCTCGTTTAGCGATGATCTCGACGTTGTCGCCGTTGTCGGTTTTTCGATTTGGAAAATCTAGCACTTTCTCTCGAAACGCGTTTGATTTGGAGAAAGAGGAAGGAGGGGGCGAGAGAAAGAGTAAACACATGATTTATAGAGATATCGGGATTAATGGAACGCATGAATGATCTCGTATCGTCGCGATAACGCTGCAGGTCGCGGCAAACGCCCACTGATGATTTATAGATTTCTTTCCACTCGTGTCACTCGCGAATTTATTCGTTCGCGATACCTACAATTCAAGCGCGACGTTTACGACCTTGCTCGTATTTTTTTTTTCCTCCTCGGAGGCACCTGCTGGCAGGCGATAGAGACAGAGGAGTTTGATCAATGATTTTTAATGACGCGATAACGGTAGTGTCCGAGAGCTCGAGGCTCTCGCGCGTGTTGTGCCACGAGTAACGCGCCGAGCTGCCGAGCTGCCAATTTTTACGGAAAATTTGCTGTTTCGTCATCTCGAGATCGAGATCGAGCTTTCTGATTCTTTCTACAATTCCTCCAGCGTTTCCGCCGAGTGCTTCGAATAACAGAGATTGAACATTGTTCAGGATGAAAATCACGCGTACGTTAACTCGATCGATTTGTACACTCGTTTACGTGATACTTTTACGTTGCGTCGACAATGTCGGTTGAGCTTGACCGCAAGAAGAGAAATAATCATGAAGCAAATGTCTACTAAATTTAACGGCAATGAGGAACTCGAGATGGACTGGCATCACTGGCGGACATTCGCAGCATCTGCGGGATCTAAGATGTCGTAAGATGGACCCGAATCAGCATGTGGAAACGGGATGAAGGATAACCGACTTGCAAAAACCGCAAGAAATGGAAAATCAGACATCAGCTGAACGGCCTCGAAAACGCTGGTGCGAAAGTTGGACATTAGCATCACAAGAGAGCAGGTACACGGGATAAGAAGAAGAAGAAGAAGAAGAAGAAGAAGAAGAAGAAGAAGAAGAAGAAGAAGAAGAGCTCGAAAATATCACCAATTGTTTGCGCGCGCGCGGATTCCTTCCCGCTTCATAGTGGACGCACGATGCGGCCCGCAGCCGCTCGGATCCGCTCGGATCCGCTCATCCGGTACTGCCAGAGTGCGGGGCGTGCCTTCGAGTGCGCATCGAGGAGCGATTCGCGCGAGCGATTCTCGATCCCGGGGCTCCGCGGGCGCTCGCATGTTAATTCGTGACGTGATTGCAGCAAAGTGGAGTGGAGATCGACGGTAATGTCATTTGGTGGTGGCAACGCGCGCGTGCGCGCGCGCGTCTGATGCATCGCGAGTCTGATAACCGCGCGATAAAGCGCGCCCGATAATGCACTCGGCGCGACACTGCCGTGTCCGCGCGGTTTTCCGATCGCGTGCGCGCGCGCATGCGCGATGCCGGCGGGATACGGGATAGGAGGGGATTAAGCCGGAATCGCGGATCGTTTAATGCCGATTATCCCGAATCGCGGCTCGCAGGAGCAAGTTGTCGACGCATGCAAAGGAGCCCGCAACGGTCCGCAGCGGATCGTGCAGATTTCTCTCGAAAGTCCGCGATCGGCGGATTCGTCTCTTCGTCTCGGGATGCCTCGCGTTGTTTGCATCAATCACCGACGAATTGCCGTCTCGAATGCAGATACGGATGTCGACTTCGGGATTGATAATCGTGCCGCACGAGTTGGCCGGCAGGAGACGGTAATTCGTCGTCTCGCAACAACCTGACGAGTCGGCGGCGGCGACCCGGCCAGCTGATCGGATTATGGCACGAGTTATTGGTACCGGTTGTAACTTTAGTGCGCTCGTTAGCGCACAGGACGCAGCGATTCGCGCGGCTCCATTAACGAGCCCTATGAAAGATCCGTGTGCCAGCGCACGCGCGCTTTCTATTTTCGTCCCCGCCACGTGCCGAATTCGCGCCCTCGTATCGTTGTCTCTGTCGCGTTGGCCGGTCGGCGACGCGCGATCCTTCATCCACGGAGCGGAAGGCCGGCACGCGCAATCCCATAATTGCAACAACGTCGACTGCCGTTGTAAAACTACCGTACGCGAGTTCTCGCCTCCTTCCCTCCTCCCTCGGGCAGGTTCTTTGTTGCGCGCTGCCTGTTTTACACGGAACACCGTACGATTACCGGTTCCGTGGCCGATCGATAAACAGCAATGAAGAACCGCTTCTCTCGGGAGCTTCGGCGAAGACGAGCGAACGGCCTCGGGCGAATCCCGCGCGAAAACCAGAAGCTTCTTTATCTTATCTCGGCGATGATAGCGAAATGTTGTAAGATGACGAAGCGTCGTAGACATCGAGATGATCGAAAGTATCGTTTCGCGTGGGCGTTCGCTGAAATATAACTAGTCAAGTCTAGCGTGTTTGTTATTTCATTTATTATCCGCGCTTTTATTATCCCGACCGATGATTAATCTCGCCGACTCCACGGGACGCGTAACGCGTTATTCAGGACAACCGAGCTCGGTTGTCGGGGGGGGGGGGGGGCTGCACTTWTTTATTGTGTAACGGTGGTGCCATTAACCGCGCCGAGGGTTACCCCGATGACCCTGTTTGCGCTTATTTCCTCCACCACGATTCTTATTGTGCTCGCGCGCGTCGACGTCGCGCGTCAAGCCGGGCTGCCCGATGCTTGCCCGCTCCTCTTCTCCTCCTCATCTTGCTACTGCTGCTGCTGCCGCCGCCGCCGCCGTTGTTGCTGCCCGCTCGTAACGCAGCCGATTTTATTATGCGCTCGTCGAACTAATATCTGGAACGTAACAGGTTCTTTTATGGTGGCCCGTAGCCTATCGCGGTGCCGCCTCGTCGAATAATTTATCGCACTCGCGTGGGCGCGCGCGTGTTACTACGGGCAACCTGCATCCATCCCGCCCTGAGAAGCCTCCGCTTCTCCTTTTTCAGAAATCCGGTTCCCCTCCTTCCCCCTCCCCCACCCCCTTGATCCCGACGAACGAGGAAGGAAGACCTTCGCGAGCAGAAGGCGCGCGCGATCCGCGCGTATCCGCCCCGGAACCGCCGCTCCCTATTGTTTTCCCCGTCTCGTACGCCGGGAAACGACGGAAACGGACATCCACGACCGACCCCCCCCCCCCCCCCMCCCYYCSTSCGAGCGCGGCTTACGTCGAACATCGTTGCCACGGCGACGCACCAAGCATATCGATGTTACCGATCCCTCAGCGATCGGGATCTGCGGGATCCGCAGGGATTCCGGAATTCGCGCTGCGTTCAGTGTGCGAGTCCCCACATGTATGACTCGTAGTCTGATAAAGTCTGACGTAACGCGCGAGCTCCTCGGAAGCGAGGATGACCGACTTTGGTCACTGCGCGTTTCTCGAGCTTACCACACCCGCGCACGAATGCACGTGATCGACGGTTCAAAGCGGAACTGTTGGGATTGAAGATTTCATCTAGCTTCCGAGGGGCCGCATCACCTACACTCGCAATCCTGGGGTCTCCTGATCGTCATTCCCGACGTTTCGACGCTAGCAACGCACGCACGCACGCACGCACGCACGCATTTTGCTGAACGACACGGATGCACGCGAGCTCACGCACTCGCCTGCCGCTACGTGCGTCACGCGTCCATAGCGAGGACTCTGCGCACTTGGGAGCACTTTCGATCAGCGATGTAATGAGATGTAGCCAGCTTATTGAGCGATGTCGCGAGGAAAACGGGAGTCGAGCGGATCGAGTTCGAATTCGTTCCCTCGGCCCGCTCTCCTTCTTCTTGCCCATCAGACTCGTCTCCCATAAACGCAGCGGCCAAAGTGCGGGCGACCCTTCTTCGGCATCTCGGCGCGATCCGGCGTCAATCCGCTCCGTGAAGCTTTCGACATCGACGGATTATTGCTGAATCCCCGTCCGTGAGTCAACGGCGTTGGAATGTTCGCGCGCGCGGACACTCTCGATTCAGCTTCATTTTTATTCATATGCCGGGTCGCCGCTAGAGTAAAACCGAGAAGATCCTGAACCTTGCCATCAGCTCTTGCCAATCTCTCGAGCGAACTCGGCGAATCTAATTCGCCAAAGTCGTCGACGCTGGCCGCGTGACCTTTGCACGATTTTTGGCCGTGCAACGCTTCGGAACCTGGAAAGGCAATGCGCGATCTCGAGTGCCTGGCGCAATCGCCGCTTTCCCTCCAAGCACATAAGCCGAAACGCTATCGATTCGTTAGCAAACCCACGCTCGATTTAGCGGGCGCGGCTCGTTAAAAGATTCTACCTTGCCTCACAAGAGAGAGAGAGAGAGAGAGAGAGAGAGAGCCATCGTATTGAAATTTAACGTGCATGGATAGCAGAAGCTATTGGCGGGAGCAGCGCCGTTTACACGCGTAAATAGTCAGCGCATCCGCAGGGGCGAGCCCTTTAATTAGAGATTAGTGACGCAACCGAAGTTGCGAGTTAGCTTGCGGTGCGTACGTCATCGCGTGTCAAATCACGCTCTTAATTGCTCGTGGTGAATGAGCGGCGTCGCACTCGGAAGCGATTAGATTCTTCGACTTCCTCTCTTCCGCGAGTCACTTTCCTCATTACCCGATGTGCGTGGCGCGCGTGAGTGCACGCTGGCAGCCTCTCTGACTTCCGGCGACAATGTTGACGGTATCGCGGTATCGTCGTCTTCTTCCCGCATGAAAACCTTTAGACGAAAGACACGACTTTCATTTCGACACGATTTAGCAGCGCACGATTATATTATTGTCCATTGAGATACCTTATTGGAAGTTATTGTTTCACTTTCACGCCAACAGCGTGAACTCGTTGTAGCATTAAATAACGGTACTTGTCTCTGCTTGGTACAGCGAGTATATATTTTTAGATTGTTCATCAAAAGACCTACCACTTTTAGGCAAGAATTTTATCTTTTGCGAGGAAGATACATCCAAGTGATCTGCAAGCCAAGCTGCACAATTATACGCGGCCATTTAGCTAATTCTGATCCCCTGATTATGTGTCGTCATGCCAGCGACGATCATGCATTTTTTTTTTCAGATTTGATAGCTCTGATGAATGATCGGCAAGTTGATCAGCGATATCTGAAAGAACGTCGTTTAAAGTTTAACAAAACTTGTCTTATTTGAAAGATTCGCGCGTCGTCTGTTGTTGGACAATTAAAGCTCCTTCGGAGATAGCTCCTTAACGAGAGATCTTTCTGAGCGGATGGGCGACTTTTTATTATCAGGAGGCGCTTCGCGGTATCGATGACGAGTTATGTAGGAATTATGTAGAAGAGTTTCTCCTCACATTTCTTCCGAGTGATGCGAGCGTAAACTAGCTAAAATAGAACTTGTCGCAAGAATGTTCTTCCGTTCTCGTTGTTGCGAGTTCCGATCGCTGAATCGCGCTCGGTCAGATACGTGTCTCGGATTATATATAAATCTCCGGAGCCAAATCCAAATTGTCGTTTTTCCTGTCGCGCGATCGTTTCGTGTCGTGTCGTTCCTGATAGCGCGCGAGAGCTTCAGCTTCGGAAAAACCATTTGCACGGCTATACTATTAGACTGTCAGCGTTCTGGACAGTGCAGCGTTGACAGTGCAGCATCAGAATTACAATCCATCCGTTCTGCCTGCATTCAGCGATCCGTTTTAACGCGCAAATTTCTGGCTGGCATGTCGAGTCCTTTTGCTTTCCTCCGCTCTGTTCTCTGTTTCTGAAATTCTCCTCTCTTGAATTCTTTCTCGCAGCGGTGTAGTCGGAGAGTTGGCGGTTAATTGCTAGAAAAGGGAGAGAAAGAGAGAGAGAGAGAGAGAGAGAGAGAGAGAGAGAGAGAGAGAGAGAGGAGGGAGGGGAGCCTGGCAAAGGAAGAGGATAGAGACTTCTTGATTTAGCTGACACAATTTTTCCCAGACGATCGTTGCGACGCCCGCCTTCTTCCCCTTCTTCCCCGTGTTTCTCTTTTGGCCTGCCTGTACAGAAGAGGCGACACACAGAGAAAGAGAGAGGGAGAGAGTGTAGTTCAAATGTCACTCTAGTTTATTTTCGTTTATATATAGACGCGGGAGAGTTCAGCCGGTGTCACTTACCCCTGAATACCGGCGAGGCTCGTCCGATGATGATTTTCAGTGAGCTTCCTCTCTCGTCGAAGATTTGGCGAGCGATCTCACGGAAGCGGAACGAAGGAACGATTTTCGATCGGCGCGATCGCGGCGTGCGCAGGATCGGGAAAAATGGAGGCAACTCTCTTGCGCGCGACGTTTCGTTTCTCAGATCTTGCAACATTTCGCGCGCAATGTCCGCTCTATATGTATATTTCCTCTCGCGTGCTGGATGGATAAACCGGAAGACGGTCTTAATGGCGGCATTTGAACCGTCTTAGCTGCGACACTCTCTATTTTAGGCTGGTCTCCCCACGATTTACCGTTCATTCCGTAACTTAATATGCCCCGCGAGCTCTCAACCGCGACATCAGAGACGGGACTTGCGTTCCACGTTCCACGTTGACGACGAGTGCGCGCGAATGCCAAAGTTATAATCCAATCTTGATCTGCGATGATCAGGCTGCTCCTCGAGCGGCTGTCCTACATCGCCGCGAAGAAAGAGTCGAGTTTCATTTCGTACACGCTGCGGTTGCCGGTCGAGCGGGTAACGCGAGCTCGCATTCTTCTCGCAAACTGCGAGTTCAGTTAGCCTCTTTACGAGCATATGAACATTTCCCTCCCTCCCCCGAATGCGGGAAATCCGCGAGTGTCAACGCACTCGCTGACGATGACCAGGGCGATAAGGCGAAAAATTATGAGAACAAACGGCGATTCGCCGTTCTAGGTCACGCGCAGAGGCAACTCTCGCAGAAGCTGCCGCTTAATTAACACCGTCGAACGTCCGCCTCATCGATGACGCTCTTGTCGCTGACAATCCGATTCTTCGGCCCCGCCGTATCCATATCCAATCATCCGCGTCCATTGTGCGGAACGTCGATCGCCCGAGCAAAGTAGGAATGAAGTGCGAGTCGGATGATTCGCACCTCCAGCTGCAAGCGACCTTTACAGGCACCTGACAGCTAAACGCGTCGGCATTCGCTTGCAGAACACTCCAGTCTCCTCGAGAGAACGTATCGTGATACTTTATGCGGTAACGCAGGTTCGCGCGTCCTCTTCTCTCCGCGAGCAACTGTCCGCGGTCATCAGCAACGCGCGGTTGAACTCATCGCGCCGTGATTTACCTCGAATCGCGCGCTTCTGCAACTCGGCGCGTCTTACAGGAAACGCGGCCATCGAAACGCGGCTGGAATCTCGCCTACTCGCCAAGTGCAGACAACACGGTCGATCACGAATGAATCATTGATTCGTGACATTCGCGCTAGTGGGACATCGATACTCGTTCCGGCAAGATCTCGGATGGGAATCGTCCTCCTTGCTGAGGAGCTCGCGGACTCGGACAATTTATTTACGGCCGCACACGGTCTGTGTTGCCCTGTGTTGAGAAAAATCTCAGATTTGGAGGCGATTAAACCGCGTTGACGCGAACTGTACACCGTGCGCGTCGGGTCAAGAAGGTGCAGCTCTAATTATATCTCGCGCGACATCACCATTTTTCGCTTCATTCGGAGCGGGGCGCGGGCGCGCCATAATGCATTTGAATTCATAGCCGCGCGCTCGTCGCATTCCCAGACGGCAGCTTCTGTTTCACGCTGGTCATGCTTCCAAGCGGACTTGGTTTACGTCCCCGGCTGCGTTCGTTTCTCAGCGAAATTTACCACGGAACGGTCGCACCCTCCCCGCGCTAGCGATCCCCGTCGTAATCGAGGGGGAGTCCCGAAATTCGATCACCGATTCATCGCCCGAATCTGGTCAAAAGCTTCTAATTGACACGAGCGATTACATATGATATCAAGTACGAAATATATCGAAATATTGACTGCAGATCTATGAGGAAATCCTGATGGAACGCGAGTCGCGTCGAATTCACGCTTAGGGAATTTCTCGTCGCCAGCAAATCGGAGGTTCGCGCTTTTCGTGATCGTTCAGCGGCCAGGAAAGGAACTGGCCAAGGTGCACGGTGCGTGGAACTCTCATTGGGGAGCTCGAGATCTCGCGTTGACAAAATCCGGGAAAACACAAATCTTCGACGGTAGAAGGAAAAGTTCATCGCTCTCCTTCCCTCTCTCTTTCTCACTTTGCGATCTTTGCGATCGAGCGTTTGTTCGCGGCAATTCTGCCAAAGATCTGCCATGGAGCTATCCATGGTGGTTTGGTTTCAAGTTGGAGCATCTCTCTCCGATCGTTAGCCGCTGACGAGAGTCGCTGACATCCCCTCTCGCTGTGAAACGAAGCGGGAACCCCCGCGGCGATACGAAGCGTCTCGAACCCTTCCACCTCGACGACATCCCGGATCTTGTCGGCTTCAATTACCGCGCTCGTAAATCCCGCCGACAGCGTCTGCCCTGTACCGAAATAGAACAATGATAGGGAAACCCTTGCGTGGATTAGCCTCCGGCTTACCGGAAGACGGAACATTGTGACCCGCGGCTGTCGTGACACCCGGGTCATACGACGGTACTGCAACCTCTCTTGCTTACGTCATTACGACTTTGAATCTCCCCTCCGATTCATCCCCGAGCAATTTGGGACTCGTCGAAGATGGCACTTGGCCGCGTAGCTTGAATCTCTGATCGCGCGCTCCGGATCGTGAGATCCGATTTATCCGATTTATCTGACCCTAACTTGCCTGAAGAAACTCGCTCGCTCAGGATTTCTTTGCAGGTTTCGTTCTCTCGCTCACGAAGGAAAATGCTCGGGACGATGCCTCTGATGCCTCGCGGGTCATTAAAAGTCTAAGCAAGGAGTAATAATTTTCTGTGCACTCCTCGCGATGGACCAAGTCTGACAGAGAGTGAGTCGTGCGACTCTGCGAGACGAGAGGAACCATTACGCGGACCGTAAAAGCATTTACGGATTAACGGTCCGTAAAAGGCCACGATGACAGAAAGCGAAAGGGGTTATTAGCCCTCGCGAAAGACGCGCGTTGATACTTACTCGCTCGTCTGCACGTGAAATCGAAGCTGGCCGAACCGTTCCTCTCGATCTATAGAAGGTCGTCCCGGGGAATTGGTCTCTTGCCGAGCTTATCTCTATCATTTCAAGCCATTCATCTTGACAACGTAAGAATAATTGCCAATGATTTTCCGTTTGAGTGGTCGTTCAAAGGGGTGCAAGTGGAAAGCGCCCCGAGAGGAGATCCTCCCGCGCACTCTGCGCTCTTGCGAATCCTCGTCGGGATCCTCTTCGCGGGGATTCTTTCCGAATCGCGTATAAGCGCACGATTAGCTTCGCGACTGGGCGGTTCCTCTTCGAGATGCCCTCGCGCGTGCCCGGCACGTGTACACGCGCCGATTTCCCGCTCGCGGATCCCCTTTAAAATCGTGCGCCCTTCCACATTCGTTCCACGCGCGTTAATGCCCGCGCGAGGACGGAGACAGACAGCGAACCAGAGAGAGAGAGAAGAGAGAGGAGAAAGAGGAGGCAGCGGCACCGTGTGCCATCGTGGTTTTTTGAGTGTTCCAAAAATACCCTCGACTTGGGGAAAGATAAAGAGACCGGCTGGGAAGGCGGTAGGACCGGGAGAGAAAAGGAGAGAATGCGTCTCAAGAAAGACAGAGAGAGAGAGAGAGAGAGAGAGAGAGAGAGAGAGAGAGAGAGAGAGGGAGAGAGTTGCAGCAGAGAGAGAATCGGGATTGGGAATGCCAGTTCTTGGCCGCTAGTCATCCTAGAAACGTGCTCGCGAGTGCCGCGGCGACAAAGGGCGCGAGACGGGAAAAAGAGAGAAGAGGAGTCGCGGACGATCCGGTCGCGCAAATTCGGTCGCTCCCCTTTCGATCCCAGCCCGCTACGAGCGGAATAAATAAAATCCACGCGGCGAGAGCGGGGACAAATCTCTCCGCTGGCGAAATCTGCCGAGAGGGACGCGTTCGCTGCTACGATCGGTCGACGATCGCTCGGCGATCGCTCGATCCGGGAAAGAGGCTTCTTCTATTTCCTTGATCAAACGCCGGGCTGACAGGGCGCGCGGTTGCATTGTCGCGCGTTTTGCTTTGCTCACACGCTCGAGATGTAAGTAACGCGCGTGCAATATCATCCCCTTTAATATTCGCAGATCATCTTGCGATCGATATATCGGCTCGAGGTCGTCGCAACTCACCGATGCGTATCGCTAGCAATCCGCAGTGACGCGTGCGCGACTCTAAAGGATGCCTCTAAAAATCGAGAGCGGCACCTACACGGTGAATCCCGCTGCGAAAAAGAATGTCTCCAAGTTCCTCCTCTGGAAACATTGGCGGCGAAGGTAGGCAGAATGAAAGAGAAAGAGAGAGAGAGAGAGAGAGAGAGAGAGAGAGAGAGAGAGAGAGAGAGATGTTTGCAAAAGATTGAAAGATCTCTTCCCCCCGTGAAATTCTAACAACGTGGCTCTTTCTGCTCTCACCTCGGCATCGTGCGAGATTCTCTCATACTTAGCCGGGTTCTGCATGCTCTGTTTTTCGTGGTTTAAAAAAAAAAGAGAAAGAGAAAAAAGAAAAGACCGCTCCGTCTATGTGTAGACGAGTTTGTTTGTCTCGAAACGAATAACAATACAGGGAGGTCTATTAATGCTAGAATGATTAATACCCATGTTTAATTACGTGTGGCGTTATCGCAATCAATGATTAACACCTGCTATTAACACAGATAAACGTGCCGTTCGCATAAAGACTTTCGATGGCGAGAGCGCGAAAATCGAGCGGGTGGACACTATTCGCTCAGCATCATCAGCCCATTCGCGCATTCGTCAGCGACGACGAATCGAGATTGATCGACGCCGAAGAAATAGATCCGAATGCTCGCGCGGTCAACGTCACGAGATGATCGTCGCGATCCCCAACGATGATTGGCTGGGATCGCGATGTTACACGCGCGTAATGACGCTTTGACATTTGCCGATGCGATGTCCGATCTTTCCGCTCGCGCTCAGCGACACCATCGTCTTCGCCATCAGTCATCAATCGTCATCGGCGATCGAGCATGATCCGTTCACCTCGCACACTTTAGTCTTGCTTGACCGCACGTCCCAGCATCCCGCGATGCATCTTTAACCGTTAGCTCGCAATCACAGCGTCGATTTCCGTGTCGTCAGCACCGCTGCACAATGACGGCCAACAACGCGGCTCGTTTCTCCGATCCGTCGTTCACGCGCGACTCTGACGGAAGAGAGATGCGTTCCTGGCGTTTTTGCCGCTCTCTCTCTCTCTCTCTCTCTCTCTCTCTCTCTCTCTCTCTCGAGAGAGAGAGAGAGAGAGAGAGAGAGAGAGAGAGAGAGTGAGACGAACGCGGTCTCCGAGGGATGAGCCGCCGCCGCCGCCGCCGCATCCTGCGCTGTTTACGTCTGTTTCTTTCCGCGAGAGAGATGCTCCCCTCTGTGTACCATTCACACTCGCACCATTACCGATTACGCGATTAACATCGGTGCATGTAGACGAATCGTAGTTTTTACGTTTTTCTCTCTCCGCAATCGGAGATGCGACGCGACAGCAACTCCATTTGCATGCAGTTTGATCGCACTCGTCCGATGCATCCGCTTGCACCGGCACGTCCATCTACATGGAGTCTTCATCAGCTGCGTTTCCTCGCGATCTCATCGATTCCGCTCTTCGAATCGCGAGCGCCCGCTCGCTTCGAAGAGAGAGAGAGGGAGAGACAGAGTCAAGAAAGCGCAGCTGAAGATGAACGGACCTGTAGCCGGTACTCTCGCGCGGCGAATGACCGACGATTAGCAATGTGTGCAATTAATACCGGCGCCGATTCGTCGGCGATTTAATTCGCGTGCCGGGGAATTATTTGCGCGAGTCTCTCGGTGGAGATTAGCGATAAATCGATTATCGAAGACTGGTGCCACTCCGTGATCAATTTCCGATTCGTCGCGGCTGTTCCCTCGATGGGATAACTCAGTTACTCAGCGATGGTCCTCTACCGTGAAAATTCGTCAACGAGTATCCGTGTGCGCGCCGAGATGAGGATAAAAGAGAAAGAAAGAAAGAGAGGCTTAACGGCGCGCGGAAGCGTGTTCGCGTGTAACGCCACGGCGGAGAAAGGCGCGCGGCAGCGTGTTCGCGATTTCGTGATTCGCGGCAATGAAGAACCGCTCGTTCATCGTCTCGATTATGCGGGAAAACGCGAAAGTCATACAGCGAGATTGATAAGATCGCCTGCGCATAGCACACGTCGATGTTCGTCTTCGTTGAGCAATCGCGTACGTCGACCTTGTCGATCGCGCCGTGCAACTTTCCAGTTTTCTCGGGTGTAAGTAAAAACGTGAGTCTTTATCTCGGCTTACGCCGTTATTCCGATATTGCTATCGCTAATTGGCCGTCGATAGTCGCGAGTATCGCCACATTGGTATCGTGTCGCGAGCTTTAATCGCGGATCGCGAGAGAGAATTCCGGACGCGCGGACGTCACGACGCTCTCGACTGTGACATCGCGAGATCTATTTTCGTTATCCCGCGAGATTCCCGCATCGACGTAGCATCGTCGGCCGTCTCAACAAAGTTACGACATTTCTACGCGCGCGAGGCGTAATTATAATTGCCGAGCGGGCAACGATCTGTCCTGCTGATCGGTGTGGCATCAGTTACTGCTATCCGTTCTCGAGCTCGTTCGGTGATAGTCGAAGGGACTTTCTTATCAGTCGCTGTTGCGCCGTAAGGATGTCACGCGCAAGAACCAGTCGCGGCGGTCAACTGGTAAATGCTAATTCGTGCCGCTTTCTCGTGCGCCGAGACGCGACACCCGCGAAAGAACGGAGAAACGCGGCTTGTTTCGCTGCACCCGGAAAGGCCCCTCCTTGAGGCAGGATCGCTCTAACGAGAACGCCTCGTTATTAATCGAGGTCACTTTCGTCAGCCATTCGGTTTTGTCAAATTCCCATCGCTCGATCGTTGTCCGCGGATTAAAAAAGTTGTGGCGAACGGAGCGACAGAGATCATTTCCGTTTTTCTCGAGATATCAAATCCCGTCGAGCGGCATCGTGTTCTTCAGCCTTGTATCTTGAATCTTGTCGTGATGTAACGTAACGTAAACGTCTGCCGAAGCGGAACTCGTTCTTGAAGAGAGCCGAGCAACAAGCTTCCGTCATGAGGTTATAATCGGCCGTGTCTCTAGATTCCTTCATCAGCCTCGGCCAAAGTTGAACGACCGAATTTCTGTTTCCGAATTTCTTTTCGTCAAAGAGAGATGATCCGATCGTCGGAATATCGCGCGTGACATCCTCCGCGCCGCGACGAGCTCGAGAGCGCTCTTCGGACACGCGATGAGAGAACCGGGGCTTGTGCAGTGCGCACGAGGACCGCGTGGACGAGGACCGACGCGGGGGCGGCGAGGTGGCGGGCCTGGACGACGTCGACGACCCCTGCGTCGCGACGGTGACGTCGTCGGTACCCGGAGCCGGCGGTATCCGCTCGCACCGACGCACCAGGCCGCTCTCCCTGGCCGTGCAGTCTCTCAACTATCATCGCCTGGACCCGGAGCACAGGCCAGCAATCGCCGCCAGGTATCATCCCAACATGACCAGCCAGGAGAGCATCGGCAGCTGCAGCCTGGACGTCGACCGCTCCGCGTCCGACCGATCAGGTTGGCTATCTCGCATTGAGAGACTTTGAGAAACGTGAACGTGACCGTTGCGTTATCTTTATCGCTCGACTTGATGCTCGTTGATTGATAAATTCGAAATTATTGTTCTCGGGGAGAGTCTCCCCGAGGGGTGTTTGCCGCAATCTCGACAAGAATGCTCGACGGTCGGGGCGAACGACCGATTGATCGAGACTTCGGAGAACCTAGACGTGGAAATTGGAGAATCGATGCCGGATTCCTTCGCGTGTCGATTCTTCGATTCAGGAAAGGAGAGGACGCACTCTCTTGCTCGTTTCTTGCGGGAGAGCCCACTGTCGGGATGATCAGATGCGTCATTCGAGCGTAGGAATTATTCCGACTGCTGGAAGGTGGAATGCGCCCGAAAGGACGTGGGATTATCTTCCGAGCTCCATCTCTTAAACCAGTTGCTTCAATTATCCCGAAACGTCGCGTTTAATTGGCGCCAACTGCCGCGCGACGGATGTTCAGTCGCGCGGCTGTTGGCCAATCGCCGTAATAAAGGCATTGTCACACCGCGTTCGTGCGAAACGTTAATCGCAGATTCCGGATCGGCACGAGACTGGCAAAATTCGGAAATCGAGGAAGAGCGGAGGGGGGGGGGGCAACCGTTCAGGCTTGAAAAATTGTCTCAGGCTCGAAGATCCCTCGCGCTGATTATCGAAGATAATCCGTGCAGATTTTCGAGGGATCCCCAAGGTCGGTTCCGACGAGGTCGCCGATCCCTTGCAGGTCGTAGGTCGCTTTTTGCTGACGCGGGATGCCGATCGGATTTAGACCATGTGCACCACCGAGTGCAGCAAGTGCAGGCGTTTCTTCTCTGCTTGCCAAGAAGATGTCGACGAGAATGTATTCCTCGCTCAGTGTCTCAGGACAGTCGCCGCGCGATATAGATACGTAGCGAGCTGTTCATCTCGCGATTCCGCGATGCTCTATCGCGGCTCAAGAACTCTCGGAGCTCTGTCCGTTCGGACGCAGTGAGCTGGGAACCGCTTCGTTGGTTGCCACCAACACGCTGCTGCTGGGAAATAAGGTCGCGCGTTGCGACGATGAAACGAGATTCGTTTAACGCGAGCTGGCGCGTGCATAGTTGCGTGGGCGATGCTTTTCGAAGGTGAATGTCTCGTGGACTGGTCGAACAGTTGGCTCGCGGATATTCGAGAACATGGAACGTTATTAGTCGTACCGGCCAATCGGGACGACGTTCAAAGTCCGAGCGCCTGCTTGGTCGCGCATTTCGGGAATCCGTTGCCGGATCGATGATTTTCCTTGGAATTACGAATCGTGCGGTCGACAACGCGCGAGATACCTCGCCGGTGTGTGATCCCTGTGAATTTCCGCTTTCAGAGAATACCGTGGATTCCGTGTCCGAGAAGACGCTGCACAGTCTGAATCTGTCGTGTAACGGCGAGCCGGTACCGTCACCCGAGAACCTGACCAACGGTAGCAGCGAGACGCTGCAAAAGTCGCATCTCACACCCGATGAGAAGAAACTGAACATCAGTAATGCTCACCACGGCAGTCCGGAGCCAGAGCAGCTGACAGCAGCGAAGAAGCCTAGTTACCTGGGTCTCGCGTGCAGCATCAGCGGCTACTCTGGGATTACCAGGTACGATAGCAAACTGAGGGAAGGATTCCGCTCCAGAGACAGCAGCCCCGGCACGAGACTGATTACGAGGGACACGAGTCCCGCGGGTTTCAGGTGAGTCTTTGCTCTCTCGCGTGATACGCGTCATTTGAGTCTTGAAGTCTTGTCCTGTCAATCAAACAACTCGAGTCTGAAGGCATCCATGTTTCATCATGGTACATCTTGATTCTATGTTATATTGTTTCATCTCCTGGAAAACCTACTCTGTGCAACTAATCTTGCGTAAATGCTTCAAAAAACTAATACAGATCCAACGAGAACCTCAACGTTCCGCCTAAGAGCCAGTCGATATCGCCATTAGCGATGGACAGGCAAAACGGATTCACGAACGGCATGAAGGAGGAATGCAAGGTGGAGACTTACATGGAGAGCAGAAGTTCAATCGGCATGATCAGCCAGGGCTACTCGGAGGTCGATAAGGCATCGTTGCACGCGACTTTCCCCGATCTCAGTCCCATCCGGATAAGTACCCCTGCCAAACGGAGTCCCGGTTTGTCGCCGATAATGTCCTGCGGTCAACAGAACAAATCCTTTGGCACGGGCTTCTCCTCCCCGAAACAGGGCGTTGGTGGTGAGCTTCAAGCTTCTCGAATTTTTTGGAAACGTTTAGAAAGTTCATGTAAGACTCGTTCATCTTCACATCGCGTGATAACGCGATTCCCGACAAATCGCATCGTTGTCGACATGCGCTCGATCCGCGCAACTTTAACCCGAGTAACAGTTAACCACTTTGACCATTTCAATGGTCAACCGCTAGAACTTTGGCCGTTTGGACAATTTTTATCTTGAAAATAGCAACGTTCTGATATTTGCCGCCAGAAACAATCGAATCATTATACGTGTCGGATATAAGCGCGATCTCGACAGTGGCTCGCAAACAATCCAAGTTAAATCGCGTTCGACGCTCATTACGTATTACGAGCGACTTGGTATCTTGGTATTTGATGGATCAGATGAACATGGCGTTTGTATTTTGTACGGATTTTTATGCGATCATCGGTACTCATCATCTAAACTGTTTTTTATAATCAAAGTCTTTTATAAAATGATTGCCTTCTTATTTTGTCATAGTCTCGAATGCGCCGTTTGGCGACTCCAGCATTCTAAACGGTTCGACAACGGAAGTTGAGAGCCAAGTTTTGAACAGCACGACCAGCAGCGAAAAGTCCTTTATTCAGCAGCGAGTGGAACGGCTTTACGGCCCAGGTGCTTTAGCTCAGGGTTTCTTCTTCAAGCGTGGTATTGCCAGGTCGAACATTAGCGACAGCAGTTTCAACAAGTCTAGCTGCGATACTTCAATGGACAACGCGAATACGGAGGAATCGTTGAAGAATCTACCAGTTCTGCGACACTTGCGTCCGGAATTTCGAGCGCAGCTTCCTGTAGTTAGTAGTAGAAAACCCACGGATGGCACGGAACAAGTCATAAAGCCCCTTCAGAGGTGAGTATTCTACATAAAGTAGTCTTGTTCTGATTCCACAAGGCATACGGAGCGAGTATCTTTCTTGATCGAGCAAGGAATTAAATTTGTCATCCTTTTGATATCATCGGATGTTTCCAGGGTAGTGCCGGTAACACGAAAGGCCGAGGAAAAGAGTCCCGCACCTACGAATTCGCAGATTGGCGTGACGAGAATAATCCCGATCACGATGGAGAATGACACGCCGAAACGTGATGCCGGCAGCAAGAGCATCCCGGATCAGCAACCAGCCGCACCGAAAGTGGTGTTGCCCGTGTTAGAATCCAGCGTGAGCTCGACCAACGTAACGAAGCAGGCGCAAGAAGCGGAAAAAATAATCGAAGAGAAGAACGGTCATTACTTTATAAAGGTAATTGGTTAGAGAATGCATGCGAATCACATGACGCAATCAATCTCCGCTAACAAAAATTTATGGAAACTTTCAGCTGTTGAAGCAGGAGACAGACAGATTGCTCTCGTTGGCCGCATCCGCAGAGGCTGAATTAGTCAGCAGTGACGTCGCACTGCCAGAGGAAGCAGCCGGCAAGCTGCGGTCTGCTGCGGGTAAAGCCAGACTGTTAACCTCACAGAAGATGCAGCAGTTCGAGGGATTATGTCAGAAGAATATCGTAAGAAATTTTTTTCCATTTTTCGCTTCGAGTTTCATCTATCTAATTAATGGTACGTCAATAAATAAAATATATTTCAGAATCAGATGCCGGGTGAAGAATTTCCAACGACAAACCAGGACTTGGCTGGATTCTGGGATATGGTAATGCTGCAAGTCGTTCAGGTGAACGAGCTCTTCGACCAGATAGATAAGCTGAGAAAGTCACAGTGGCAAGAGGTGCGTTCAAATACATTTCTTACAGATTTCTACAGTAATCCACGATAGTTTAGCATCCATACTTGTTGAGAAAGAATGAAATTTACATTGCTCTCGATGGCGAGTAAGCGATCGGTACTAAAGTATCGAATCAGTTTTTCGAATCGACTCAGTTAATTAATTAACACATTCGTTAACTTGTATCGTCTCACGCGCTTTATTTATGTTAACTGTTGTGCTCGTAGATCTTGCCGGATAAGAAGACCGCTTCGGCCTCGCAACAGAACGGTAAACGTCGCGTCATGTCGGTCCACAAAGTAAAGCCGACCGCGAACAGTGAGGCAAACAAGAAGGCGCGCGAGGCGAGGGAGCAGGCGCGACGACAGATGCTGGAGGAACGGAGACGCGCGATGCGATCGAACGCGCAGAGTGCCGATAATGCCGTCGAGATCTTCGCTCCAGAAACGTAACGATGAACCGTCGCGCATCGAATCCGACTGTCGAGTCTGAGCGATACGATCGATCAACATTGCGGCTGAGGAACATTAGCGTTCATGAACTGTGACGTCGATGAAGTGCAAGAAAAAAGAAAGAGAGGAAAGAGAGAGAGAGAGAGAGAGAGAGAGAGAGAGAGAGAGAGAGAGAGAGGGAGGAAGCTCGCACAAAATAACAAGGTTATAATAACAATACAGCTACAGCAATTCAGCTTCAGCGAAGAATCAAATCCGCTTTATTATTCGTTATAATTATTCGACGTTACTCATCATACGCGCACATCGAGCGTGATGATGATTATTATTATTATCATTACTATTATTAATATTATCATTATTATGCGGCGAAGAACGAGAAAGTATTAAGCAGATAGATCATGTTGTAATATCGTGTTGAAATTGCTCTGAGAATTTAATCTTAATATTACTGAAGATAGAACACACGCGTGCATGCAACACGACTTGACGAAGGTACGGAAATTCGCATTGCTCCGTATAGTCTCTCATTCTTCGTCGAGCTTCGAGCGTGTCGCTGCGAGCATTCTAATGTAATACGCGATGATGAATGTGTGTCCAATTTCTTGGTCCAATACTTTGAAGGCAAAACGCGAATTATTTGTCTAATGAGCACTTTGTCGAATTGTTCTCCTTTCCTACGTTTTTCGCGGATTTGTCGGACGGACGTTGTTAAATTATATTTATGTGCGCGCGAATGTTAGCGAGGGATAAGTCTCGAGGCCGGCAGCCAATGGAGGAAATGCGGGTCTGCGAGAAACATCCTCCGCTGATCGAGATCGATCGTCTATTAAAAGATTCGAGAGATACGTTCGGGTTGAAGGTCGAACAAGACGAGGAAACCGCGATCGAGAGTGTCCGTCTTGATGTTCAATCATCGGCGGTGGCAGAAAGCGTGACGTTCTGTTCTGCCGATTCTCTCGAGCGTTGATTCGCGATGTTCTTCTTAATCCGGATCGGTGATTTGTATTATGTAGCTTATATATGTAAATAGATTTAACGAATATTCACACATTTTACACTCAAGGCTGAGTCTGCGCCGAGTGTTCGCCTAATAGCTTTTTCTATCAGACATCGATAAAGCTCTCCCCTCCCCTCCCTTCCGAGAGATCGTCTCGTCGACCAAACGAGCAAGAGTATAAAAAAGAAAAAAAAGAAAAAAGAAAACGATTCCTATTACTCGTATTATCCTTATTACTGCGCGATCAATATTATTTTACTATTAATTAGTCTAATTATAATTATATGCGAATCATGCAATAACGCCTCTGTGTCTCCTGCGCGAAACTTGCAAACGTATGATTTCGCGCTCTCTTCGGCAATGTCGCGACATCTTTGTTAGGTTTCGCGCGCGAGACGCGGTAGGCGCATCGACGCTTGACATTTTTCTTTCTTCGACTACTCGTAAGGTCTCGATCGTGTGATGATGAATGATCGGATACTGCGCATGTGACTCTGCTCATGGCAGAGAGAAAGATGGCTGAAGAGACAGAGAGAGAGAGAGAGAGAGAGAGATGCGTGAAATATGCGAGCGCGCGACAGAACGTCGCGAAAAGATCCGCGACGAAGATCCGATTGCGATCGACGAATTTGCATGATCCCACATGTCACATCCGCCGAATTTGACATTCCTGCGATAAGAAGGAAGAAGAGGAGGAAGAAAAAGAAGAAGAAGAAGAAGAAGAGGGACATCTCTCACGTAACATTTCTTTTTCGCGTTAGTTTTATGATCCTAGCGTAACTCCTTCGGCGTCCGATCAATGATCAGCAGTCCTAACGACAAGTCAACCAAATAACACTCATACTCTAAGTCTAAATAAATCACATTGCGCGTCACTCGCACGCGAGTACACACATTCGCGCGCTCGCGCCCGTTGATATTTCTGCCGATTATGCCTGTTCTTTCCCGAAATTTTCGTATGAATTCTCATCCATATAATTTATTGAATTGTTGAGTCCTTTGGTGCCTTCATTATTTATACACGTGTATATAATCGACTGACGGAGAGTCGACACAGTTTTATGTACATTCATCTATTTAAATTATATGTTCGATCGAATTTCCAGAGATCTGTTAATAAGAATGGAATAAATTTCATTATTTATCAATCGACAATCAAGTAAATAGACAATAGCGATATTGGAGAGGGGGGGAGGGGAGAGAGAGAGAAAGAGTATTCAGGCAGACGTCTGAAAGAGAAATCACGGCGAGTGATTTATTTTACGCTCCCATTGCGAGTACATGGATCTCAATGGATACGTGGAGCATCCACACAACGGGTGACTTAGGGGTGACGCGACGCGAAGAGATATACACTGAAATATAAAATAGAAATTCCACGAAGGCCGCAGGCGATGTCCACGTAATTGCAGGAAGCGTGTGGGAAGACGGTAAGTACAGCTAGTACTTAATCCGCGCGATAGCTCGCGTCACATAGCGTAGCATTCCGTATAAATATATCCGCTCCTCCTCTTTCTGGTCCCGCGATTAATTATTCGGATCGTGCGATAATCGATACGATAATCCGCGACAATAACCAGCCCCTTTATCTTCGTCCCTTTGCAGACTGAACACTGCACGAGGTGAACATTCCTTTCTAGTCCTGTTTGGTCTTCCTCCAGCGATCCTCGACTCTTCGCGCCGAGGCAGCCACTGGCGAGGCCGGACCCCTCGCTGATTTTATTTGCGTGCTCAGGCTAAGCATATCAGGGTCTTTCCTTCGTTCATTTTGTCCTGGACCTTGTCGCTGGCCGTCGACTTCTCCGCTTGGCCGCTCAGACCGGCGCAGACGAAGGTAAGAGCGACACCGATCGCCGCGCTATAAAAGGCCCAACCTGGAAAGATATGCTCTTTGCATTCCTGGACTTTCTTCATTTCTCGCTGCGTTCGGGTTAACCGAATCTTCAGCTTTGCTCAATTCGGTCACGATTTTATCGAGACAATCTCCAATGTTCGGATATCGCAACTGTTTTGATTTAAATCTTCTAACTGAATTATCGAATCACGTTATGTTTCCTTAATTTCGTTAATTTCGTTGTCAAAAGATAAGAACCAAAGTTAGAGAGCAAGTTTAAGCAAGCAGAAACGAATCACGATCACAGAATGCGAAGTGAGATTTCTCGACTCTCGTAATATTAAACGATTCAATCTTCAATTTACCAAGACTGCAATTAGCCAGATAAAAAGCGTCGGCTTCCGGGCCGCAAATCCTCTGTACCCTCTCGGCGCCCCAACCGGCGGGGTACAGGATCATCCCGAAAAGGTACAACAATCCTGCAGAATAAAAAGCATAAGCTGACAAAGAGGCGCAGAAATGGTCGCGAGATGACGATGATTTCGTTCGCTGGAGGAGCGCAGGAGAGGACGAGATTCCTTTTCGGGTTAAACGGCGCATCGCCCGCCGCTTTAAGGTTTCGCGTGGGAACGAAGGTTTTCGAGGAGCTCGAGCGGCGAGTTTCGTCATCGCGCCGGTCGTCAGAGAGACGAAGGAAAGCAAGGCGGCATTACCGGCGACGGCTTGCGCCACTCCCGCCAGATTGAAGATGCTCTTGCGGCCGATGCTCTGCACGCAGCATCCCAGCAGAGCGGCCATCACGGTCACCGACATCGCCGCCAGGCCTGCCGACAAGAAGAACAGCGAGGCCTTCCAGCATCCCGGGAAGACATTGGAGTCGGTCGCGAAGCCGTCGACATTGAAATTCGCGCAGTGCGTCCTGCCGAACAACTGCGTGCAGCGATTGAAGATCCCGACGCTCGGCGTGTACAGCTCCGTGCCGTTCTCTGAAAGCGGACGACGTGAGCGAAATCCACGCGATAGCGTGGCACGCGTTCGTTAGGCGTAACGCGCTGGGGAATCGAGGGGAAGGAGGGGAGACCGCTACGAGACGTCGAGAGGCGTCATTGTCATGGTAACGCGCGTACGCGCGTATGCACGCGTGCAACAATGCGGAGGTGACATCCCGATAACCGATCAGCTCGAGAGGAGGATATTTACTCGTCTCCTTAATCGCCGGCGGTCCCACGAGCCATCTGGGAGTGATGAGGCCCGATAAAACCGCCATCAACGCTGCCAGAGACAAGAGCGTCCACAGCAGGCTGCGGCCGGTCACTATCACGTAGCACATGCTGCCGGTGTCGATTGTCTCCTCCGCCTTATGCCATCCTGGACTCCTCCCCCCGATCGTCTCTGAAAAGTGATCAAACTTACTCGTATAACAGGAAAGATGCACGTTACGTGCATCGCAATGTCGTGCGAGGCGCGCCGAAGGCAGCACGAGGGAGATTCCTCGGATTCCGTCGCGCGAATAGAGCACGACCGCGATTCGGCGATTTAACGAGCGACTCCGGGGATCCATCCGGCCGGCTCTCCGCCGGGATAAATGCCTTTCACATGTATTTCGGGGAAACGCGGACCGCCGCGCCGCTCCTTCCTCGCAGCGCGCAAACCTTAAAGCGCACGAAACACAGGGACACACAGGGATCTCGGGTTACGGTGCAGCGGGCGGACTTTTTACTCTGACTTCGCGTGAAATTGCGAAAGCGGGGCCACCGGAACCCCTCGCCGGCCCATGGAAAGCGATTGCTGGAGACGTCCGCCTCGCGATCGCGCTTGAAATCGCGTTTCCGGAGCTCGAGCGCAAAGAGGAAACGAGGAGCGAAGCTTGATGATGTTATCGCGGCGGCCAGCCAGCGGCGAGCGGCACTCTCGATAATCTACGATGATTTTTCTTTGTTCTCGCGACGAAGCAGGAAAATTCACGCGAAATTAATCCGTAAATTAATTCGAACCAATGACGTTCCATTCCGCTTTCTCTCTCTCTCTCTCTCTCTCTCTCTCTACTATTCGTGGATGGAGTATTCTCGCTTTTACGCGGCACACGTGCTGCTCGACGGGCCACTCCGTCGCCTCTCGAGATTCCCGGCGCTCTTGAAACCCGCAAACTTAATCGCCCTCGCCCTCTCGCTCGGAGGATCCACTTTGATCTCACCGGCGACGCAGCGAATCGACGCGTTAAGATCTAGCGCCCGCCGCGTAGAGGCACTTTCGGAACTCGGTTCGCCGAAACCGAAAGAAATCGACGCGACCCGGCAAACGGTAGGGGGAAACGCGCGCGCGCGCGCGCTAGGGGAAAGTCATCGCTGCTCCCCTGATTCGGCTGTCGCTTTTGTTTCGCGTCATCTCGCGGCTTGCAGCCACTTTGCGCGCGCGTGTTTGCTCAGGCTCGCTCTCTGATCGCTGTTTATATTCGCGCCGTCCGAAACAGCCCGAGAAGATACAAATGAATCTCTCCTCGCGAGATGACGTTGACGTTGCGGCCCGAGAAAATATTTCTTTTCCCCTCCGTCTCTTATGAGACGGATTAATCACTTTGCTCGTCGCTCGAGATGGCTCGCGGCGAGAACGCTTCTCGCGTTAATCGTCGCGTTAATCAAGCGATAATTAATCGGCTAGCAGCCGTGCGCTCGCCCAATCGCCCGGCGATTCCACTTAAACGATTTTCCGTCGCGTTTAGCCCTTTGTCTCGGTGTCCCGCTATGGTCGGGCCCCGCGCTGCATGATGGGGAATTAATGAGCCATGGCCAGATCGGTGATCTATGGGATTCGAGCGGACGGGGAGATAAGGGCGTCGGACGCGTGGGCAGGCCGCTGTCGGCAGCGGACGGTCACGCGTTTTTCAGTTTTTATTTTAATCGTCGGCTTCATTGTTACCGTATAGCTGCCGCGCCTTCCCATAATGCGATAGCCGAGATCAGCGCGAGCCAGCGTGACGGATTAATTCCTCGTATTCGAGATTCAAGGCGCAGTCCTCGTCCCTTTTAATCCGCCGCCCGCTATTTCCTTCAGCCCGCGATTAACGATTAAGCTAAACGATTAATCCAAGGACGTAATCCAAGCGTAATCCTCGCGTGATCCGGACAGATTCATTAGCGCGGTGAGAGCGGCAGGCACGGATCTGGATTCGCAGGCGGATCGTTAGCCGCCACTTGCGCCTTTTTGACCGTGAGTTACCGGACGGAGGATACATTGGCAGATGACTAATGGTCGGGGCGTTCGCTCGCAACGAGCGAAGGAGGGGGAGGCGGAGGATATTGCATTCCGCGAAGATGCGTGAGCCAAATGAGAATTTCAGATGCCACCCAGCTGCTGGCCGCAATCGGCCCGAAAGCGCCTCCCCGCGAGAAGGATCCACGACAATCGCGAATTTCGCGCTTTATCTCACGTGAATCGCAGCTTGCGCAGGATCTCGATACCGCAACGCGACGCGCGTGGCGCTTCGAGCTTTCGCGAAGGGGAGCGAGTTCCCGAGAGAGAGAGAGAGAGAGAGAGAGAGAGAGAGAGAGAGAGAGAGAGAGAGAGAGAGAGATCGACGCGACCCTGGGTCGCTTTGGTTATTTTCAAGGCTTTCGCACGCGCGGCATCTGAAAACAAGACACCTATTCTCCTTGCGTAATCTCGCGGGCAGCGCCATGTGCAAGGCAGCTGCTCGGACAGGTGCTCCCTTACTCTCGCATACTCCGTTTTCGTCCCCCGCCTCGTCCATCGGATCTCCCAATCTCTGGGAGAAAACAGAGCGAGACGGAGCGAGCGAGCGAGCGAGCGAGAGAGAGAGAGAGAGAGAGAGAGAGAGAGAGAGAGAGAGAGAGAGAGAGAGAGAGAGAGAGATTTATCTGTTCCTCTTCTTGCCGTGGCTCTACCACGCCGGCATCTTCTCGCCCATTATCGATTTTGCTCGTGGTGATTTATCACAATACCGAAAGCGTTCACTTTCCGATCACAGCAGGTTCTAAATCATGCCGATCCAACCGTCCATTAAAAAATCTATGCGAGATGTAGGTGATAGGTCGCTAGATTAGCCGCCAGATCGTGCAACATGGTCTCGCAATCAGGATCGGTGTCATCCATATCGGTTAGTTATTTCTGGACAGACAATCCACGTAGACGTAGATGAAGAAACGAAGAATCAGGAAACGTGAATTCGGCAAAGCAACAGGTGCCTGACGGAGAATCGTGGGATGAATCCGTAATCAAGTATCGCCCGGCTCGGTCAAGTCAGCACGATGCACGCGCGAGGAATTACTTCCGACCTCGGTAGAACGTTATTTACGGGCAAGCCTGTGCCGCGTGATAACAGCAGTGCAAGCCGCCATGGTGCTAGTATAACGACCGACGGGATAATTAAGGAATGACGACAACGACCTTAAGGCCTAACGGTGATCTCGCCGGCCGGCACATCGAAGACTCGGCGATTAAGATAACCGATCGTCGATCGATCTTGACCGCTGCATCTTGCTTGAATCTCGCTTGAACCTCGTAAGACTTGGCCCGATCTCGCGCGATCTCAGCGAACCTCCACGACTCGCGGATCCTCATCCTCGTCAACTTTGCCGCGCTTTGCACGACTTGACTTCGCCTCGGACCTCGGAGATCATCGATCTTGATCCGATCCACTGGAAACCGTTCCGCGAGATGCTCGTCGATAACCGCGGAGACACCTTGTATGCAGCTTGCATCACGAGTGGCGTGTACACTTAGATCGGACATGCGCTGAAAACGATCCGTCAAGTTTATCGGCGCGAGTTCCACGGCGGCACTCGCCGCGCTCGCGAGTACAAGCATCGTTAACGAACTTATCTCGAAGCCCGGGAAGTTGCACGTTCACCGCCCGCATCTGCTTGAATATATATATATATTTCTGCGAATTAATCGCCAAGCAGTGACAAGGCCAGCATGATTACGTATGCTGTAACCATGCTCCTTCTTGTACTCTCTGTCTTTGAATACGAGATAAACGAGATATATTCGGCTTTTGGGAAAAGTAAAGTCAGAAACGCACGCGACTGAGATGGGCGATGTTGGACGATAATTTCGAAATAAATCGCCATTATTCCCGCGCGCTCACGCGATCTCGTTATTTTCATCTGGAATCGCGGTATCGCTTATTTCTCAACCGCATGAGCGAGAGAGAGAATCGACGAATGGCTTGGAGGAAAATTCTTCGAATGATTTCGCAGGAACGGAAGCTGGAATACGTTCACCGGTGAGCGAGCATTTGCCGGGCGGCGGATTTATCCTACTTTCCCATGCTTTCGTAGGCGTATAATCGACGACGAGCGTTCGAAAGGAAAACGGGATAATTATATAATTTTCCATAAGACCAGGTCCAGTTTTTAGGACTCCGCATCGCTGATGAATTAGCAGGGAGTGACCGGTTATCTTCTCGCGGCAAAGTGGCTCTCGTTATATTCCCGTTTGTGTTTGCGCACGAGAGAGCTCGTGTTAATGCTTCTCAACTCCTCGCTGCGATCCGTTTATCATTTTTGGCGAGCCGGTCGCTGCCGGTTGACATTAACATTCTCTAACGTTACCGGGAGCACGCACGCACGTAGCTTCATTTATGCGCGCACACGCGCGCGTATCCAGCCAATTTATATTTATGATGTATCGGGCCTCTATGACACAGCGACTGGCTATGCTGGTCTTGAAGCAACGGAGGGACGGCCAAGAAGAAAGAAGATAGGAGCAATAGACAGAAGAGCGACCCAGCGAGAGTGGGAGGAGGAGAGAGAGAGAGAGAGAGAGAGAGAGAGAGAGAGAGAGGGAGAGAGAGAAAGAGAGAGAGGAGAACGCGAGAGGCGAGAAAACACCCACGGAATGTAAAACGGTCCGACTGCCTGTCCCTTTGTGGGTTACTACCACTTCCGTTCGATTTGATTACGAGCGAGCGAGAATTTCGCGGCCGGACGACGAAATCGCGCATGCGCCGACATTATTGAAATATCATCACGCGCAAATGCATCACGAGGATGTTATGCGTATAGATTACATAGATACGAGAATTATGCGCAATGTTAAAACTGGGAATCTTTCTCTCAGGATTACGAGAATGTTCTCCTTGGTTTGGAGATGAAAAGTTTTGTCCTTCAATGGAAAAGATCACATGTCGCATGATACTCGAGAGCACTCTCGTGTCCTTTCGAATTTCCTTTCCCCCGGTTGAGATTTTTCTTATTCCTCTCTAGCTTTTTTTCTTAGTATGTTTTAACTTTCCACTCGTGAAAGTAGCCGATTGGCGGCGGTCAGTACTTCTCCTCGGTTTATCCTTCCATTTGCTCGCCACGCGTGTTTGGCTCGCGCATTTGCGTGAAAAGACACGCGGCGCATCTTGATCACTCTCCGTGGACTCGGTCGCTTTCAATAATGCACGCCCAGTACTTCCTGAGAAGGACTTCCCTTTCAAAGGGCTAAACATTGCGAGAACCCAATTTGCAATCACTGATTTCCGATCACCCTGACATAGCTGAGAAGATTAAAGATTGGCGAGATCAGCAAAGATCGAGACGCAAGAGCGACGATCGCCCGAGAGGCGATCACGGATCACCTCTCAAATATCTATCTCGCGTCTCCTCGATTGACTTGCTCGAATAACACGATTGCAGCATTCGCTATTCCACGTATCCAGCTCTGCGTGACCCACTTGAGAGCCGAAAAGAAAGGGCTCCCCAACAGAAAGCGGGGAACCCCCCTTATTCATCAGGTCGTATTCTTCAGACACAAGTCGCCCGCATTCCTCTCGCAGAGGCAGAAAGAAGAAAGAAAACGAGCAGGGCCCCTTCCGCGCCGTGAAAAAGACGAATAAGATGCATTTGCAAGTGAACGCGATCGTAAGCACTGCGACTGATGGCACCGACATCTGGAAACGCGATTCGATCCCGAAGAGGAGATCCATCTCTCCCGGCATTTTCTGCGCCATGCAACTCGTGACCGAGAGGCCCGAGCGCATAGCGGAGAGGGGAAGGGAAGGATAATCGATCGATGACGCAAGGACGCGCGGTTCCTAGTCGATCGCATGCCTTCCGAGCGAGAAGTTTCGCGATAACAGGGCAACACACCGCGGCATCACGAAGTTCGTTCGTGGAACTTTGCGCCGACGACTCGAGAGATTCTCGCGTAAACAGGGTGCACTATTGCTTTCGCGCATCGAGGCATCGCCTGGCTATCTCATTTCACCGGCGAGGAGAGTCAAAGTGCTTACCGCGTGCGGAACTCACCGAACTCGAGCGTTCGCGATCCCGTTTCCGGGGCTTTTGGGATTTGATCGACGAGCGTGCCGCGTTAATAGCGCGATTTGTATCGGCTTAACGGCCGCGCGCCGGCCGAAAATTGATATTGAGAGCAGGCCGACTGTCCTCCGCTTGTGCATGATGCCGAGAGACGAGAGAAAGGGCCCGGGAGGAAACCCGAAACCACCCTGGGATGCATAATTCATAGTGCCGCTTGAACGGCGCGCCCTGACATCGTGATGTAAACACTCGTAAATTGATGCAATCAGGGATGCAGGCGCGACTAGTGACGGGAACTCTTTCGCAGGGTTGTCGAGCGCCGCGTCATCGTGGGTGATTATTATCGAAAAGTTCCGAGTCCTCGGTGCGCTTTTAATCTTCTCCCCGTTACGATCTAAGAATCCTACTTGAATCGATCGATTTCCCGATCAGTCCAAGAATCTTACTCGAAGCAGCTGAGAATAAAATAAATAAATTATCAAATTAAAAATAAAATCAATTTCCCCGATCGAGATATCACGGAACATTGATCGGGAACGAGCTTGGCTGAAGGATCGTGATGTGACTTACTCTCTCTCTCTCTCTCTCTCTCTCTCTCTCTCTCTCTCTTTCTCTCTTTCTTTAATCCAGCGATCTCCCGCGGCAGGATCAGCGTATCATAATCCACGATATTCAATCGAAAATGTGCTCGACACTTGAGCGCGGATGTGTTCACCCGCGATTCCTCGCTGAGCGCACCTGGTTGCGGGAAAAGAACGCGCGACAACCCTACCCACTCACATGCGGCTCGCTGGACGCGCGGAGCACGACTGAGGAACGCGCGGCGCTCGACGAACGAGCAGCGCTATAACGAGACGCGAACTTGTCAGCCGGCGTGCACGAGCCGAGGCAGAACTGGACACGATCTCGTCCCAATACGACGGGATCACGAACAAAAGAATGATCGCATCAGCATCCATCGAGCCGCAAGGAGATGGTGCGGTTGCTGTTCGGAGAGTTCCTCCTAGCGGAATATATCTCGCCACGCGTTCCACCTTCCGAATGAATCGCGTGGTGTTATTCGCCGGAGATTTATGATTCGATCAAACGCTCCTGGCTACCCGCGTCTTCAACGCAACTGTCGCCTCTCCCATAGCTGCTCTCGCGATGTGTCATCAATCGAGATCAAGGACCGCGTAGCCGTCCGCGGCGCCGTTAGGACCGACACGAGTCTTTTCGGTGATCGGTCCCGCAACGGTTCCGTAATTACGAACTTTAATCCCGGGGAAGCCCCCTCGACTGGCTTTCATCGCGACCCGACGCTCCCGTTATACGATGTACACGCACGCACGTCCAAAGTTCGCTCAATACTTTTCCCGCAGACTTTTCCCCACTGGCCTGCTTACGCTGCGATCCCGCAGGGGTTGTTAGTCACCACTACGTTCCCCGGGCGTCGGATTACATGGCGTCCCCATAGCGGGGGGCCGAGGACTGAGGCGCCGGTGTTTTATGAATTTATGACCTTTATGAAGAAAGCAGCTCGATTCGATTGGGAGCGCGCGAGAGGGCAAGGAAAATATCGGGAACCGATGATTCCTTGCGAAAATTAACCTAGCGACGAACAGTGCCGAATATTTAGAGGAATTATTGCATGTTTCTTGTCGTTTGTTTTTCTTTCTTTAGCATTGGAATCGATCGAGTCGGCGAATTGACATCGAAAGGTTAAATCAGAGATGATAAACGAATATGCCGCGTCAATGAAAGATTATACATCCGCCATAATCGTATGACATTTTTAGTATCGAGAATATTTATATTCCAATTGTTGAAATGAATATATAATATCGATTGTCACACAACGTCGATTTGTCTTGATATTGTTTGCTGTGACGGAGCAAAATAATTTAGTACGAATGCCTCAAGAAAGTTTTATTACGGAATTTTTAAAGCGTTGCAAGGAATACGACGTAACACCGTTACCTCGATTCCTAGTACGTTATCTACTGAGTGATTAATTATATCAAGTATTATCTCGTGTCACATTAAATAGTGTACATAATTAATTTCCGATATCTCAGGTAAATGGCGTGGAACAGTTTGCAAAAGCTGAAACTGAACCAGAAAAGTAATTATCGCGAAGCGAATCGATCGAATGACTAGAAATTTTCACAATGTTTCGGAATTGTTATTTATTTATCCAGGAAATTGGAGGAGATGGCTCCCACTTTTCGCGTCTCTTTCGAGAATTCTAAGAAAATGGAGAGAGTCCAGAAATTGGAATGCAAAGATAAGCCGTGAAAGAAATAGCGATTAAGATCAATCTTCGATTATCAAACGTTGCTCTCCGTGTTAACATTTAATTTTTATTCCGTAACCTCGCACGACGAAGAGTTTCGAGCAGCATTTTGGATGTATTGGACACCACGTTACAGAAATACAACACCATCACGGTGCTCAAGTAAGTGAGGATTCCATTCGTGGAGATTCCTTGCCCATTCAACGCGATACAATTTTGCGCGAATACAATTGACAGCCTTCTCAGATTGTCCAATTGCCGGATAAACGCCGAAGGTGTTCAGCAGATAGCGCAAATCCTGACAAGAGTCGACTCTCTGAGGGACTTGAATCTAGACAACAATCCGAACGCGGAGGAGAACTATCATCTGCTCTGCAAGCCTATCGCAAAGTACGTTACGCGAGCACCGCTCGAGCAACGAACGTCTCATTGACGGAGAATCCGTGTGTCAGCCAGTCTGCATTATTTGTCGCTGAAGATGTGTAAATTGTCCGATAACGGCATAGAGAAGATCGCAAACGAGCTGATGTACCAGGATCCGCCAGACGATCCGAAACTGATCGCCCTCAATGTCGCGGATAACGGCATTACCGATATCGGCGCTGCGTACATCGCCACGATGCTGAGGACTAATCGGTTACATAATTGCTAAGAGTTGTCTCATTGTAGCTCGTAGCTTTCTGCGTTCTGTGCTTCCGTCGCGAAAGCGGGAGCTTTTCAAACATGACCGACGTCCGTAGGTCGCTGCAGAGCCTGGTGTTAAGCGGAAACAAGATACAGGACGACGGGGCCGTGCTGATAATCCAGGAACTTTGCATGTATGTATTTTCCGTTAACAGCGCCGTCGATTAAGTTAGATAGTTTCGGCCGCGCTATTTTCCGGCTGCGCTATCTCTCACGAACGCGATAGGTCCGCTCTGACCCACGAGGAGACAGTCGACCTCCGACGTCGCAAATTTATCGAGCTGGGCCGCAAGGTTGATAAGTGATCTCGCCGCTTATTACGTTTTATTACATCTGTAACGGTAACGAGAGCGAGGAATTGCAATTGCAGCTGGACAAACGGGACGCCGAGAGGGTCCCCGCCACGGCGCGATTCAAGAGAATTAAAACGAGCGTGTGCCAGCCGCAGAACGCCCGAAAGAGTGAGTTTAGCCTTTCTAGCGGTTTATATCGGTATCGTATGTTCGCTTCGCTCTAATCTCCGAAACGCAGCGAATCAGCGCAATGGCTCGTCAAGGATGAAGATCGAGACGAATTCGTCCATGTCGAACAATGCGAGTCAAGTACTTCCATCCGTAAGCTTTATTGTTACCTTTCCTCGCAACGGATTACCGATACAATCGTGAAATACATGTATAGCAGCTGCCGGAGAACTCGTTGAGAAGCGACACCGTTCATCCATTTATGAAAGAGACCATGCCGATGAAAGGCTCCATGTTGACTACTGGGAACATGGAACTGCAACATCTGAGCTTGAGCTGTACGCTTTCGTTGCATTCTTTCTTTGTCATTCTGCTGGATTTCGGTATGCCTGAAACCCAAGTGTGTGTGTGTCTCTGTCTATAGTTAACCGTCTGACGAACGAGACGCTGAAGAAGCTGATATCCTGCCTATACTATCAGAATTACCTACTGCTAAACGATCTCAGTAGGGGACTGCTGCACGTTTCCTTGGAGGTAACTTCTTTTCGCGTATTCAGCGCTCGCCGAATCCTCGACTCAACAAGATTGCATTCCTCGATCGCGATTAGAGCAGCGGAATCCAGAAGGACGAGGACTGGATAACGTTTCAGGAGCTACTACGTCGCAAACAAGATAATGCGGACGACTTCGAGGATGGCTTCGAGATGCTCATGCCAGTGAAGAGCGTAACCTTGCGGGAGGGAATCAACGTACGGCCATGACGAGCTTCTTCATTCCGCAGCTCCCTTTCGTAGATCTAACTTCCTCTTTTCATTCTTGAGCGTAGACTTTCTCAGTCGTTCAGCAAGCAGAAATCAAAAGACATTGAGACATTGAGACTCTCTTGAAACGGGGAGACTTCTTCCAGCTTCTTCAGCTCATGTTAATCCTTGTTTCCGCAGAGCTTTCACAATTTGAGATCTCTGAGTAACTGAGCGCAATTGGGTTCATCGACGCGCGCCGAGCGAGATCAACGGTGGTGCAATAGTTCGGCGATCTTATTGGACGGTCATCTTATCTTATCGCACAATGCGCGCCGCGCGATGCTGTCTCCGTGACGACGCGCGAGTTCGCAGCCTCAGCTTTCGGTCGGAAGCGTCGGACTTTCGATCGTTGCCCGCGAGAATGTTGTTGCACGTCGCCGCGGTCACCGTGCTCGTCAACATCGCGATCATGGAGCTGGACTCCCTCTACTCTTCTCCAGCGGAGGAGCTCTTGGACGTGGATCCCTCACGGAGCGAGGTAACACGGGCGACCTTCCGAAAACGTCCCACTCGGCGGAGTCACGGATCATTCCGAGTATTCGGTGACTGTGAATTCGCTGCGACGAATTCGCGAATTTGCATGTGTTTGCGCACCCGTTCGCACTGCGTCCGTTCATCGCAGTCTCCTCGCATCTGCTCGTTACCGATCGCGATACAGTTCAGGCGCGGTGGATTGTATGCGAAAATCTGAATTATCTTGCCAAGAATAAAGTCCGAGAGTGCAGCACACGAGAGGTGCAGATTTGTTTAAAGCGTGTGAGAGCGTATACTCGTGTTTTGCGCGCGCCCGCCGCGAGTCTCTCAAATCGGCGCGCGGATCGACCAGTGTCGCCACCTAGCACCGGCTCTCCAAGATATCAGTTAACAGGTGACATTCTGCATTGTTGTCAGGTTTTTTCATCCGAGGGATTCCCCGTTTTTTGGGAAGCATCGAGCGGTGCACTCGCGACTGCACGGATTCGAAGGATCTTCGCGCCATATATTTTCTCGCGACGATATATGTCTCGAGTACATCGGCAATATGTCAGGCTCGTTAATTGTCCTCGTTAATTTTTATCGCCTCGTAGATCACGTCGTGCATATACTGTGACATAATCATCGTGACAAATAACAGAGTAATATCGGCAATAATATCCGGTACTGATTATACTCGCGAGCGATGCCATTGGCTGGCGACCACGTGTCAGGCAACCTGTGACTTTTGACATGTATGAAAATTTGTTCAAGAATCCGTTGCATCGCGTGTTCGTGTACGGCACGCTCAAACGGGGCGAGCCGAATCATGGCATCATCAAGGACACCGCGAACGGCCACGCCAAGTTCCTAGGCTTCGGTAGAACCACAATTCCGTATCCCCTGGTGATTGCCACCAAGTACAACATCCCGTTTCTGCTGAAGAAACCGAACATTGGCAATGTGAGTTTGATGCTGGAATGAGATGTTCATCCTCGAAAAATTCAAGCTGAGGGAGATGAAAGCGTAGATAACATTTGACTTTGAATTGACTTAACCTTTAGCTATTTGGAACTGTCTAATCTTCATATTTTATCGTATCTATATTATACAATGTCACGACTTTATTTTCATGAAATATTCTGATTTACTGAGTTCGAACATCTCATCTCAGTTCTTCTAACGGCTTATTTTAATATCCGACTGTCAAATCAAATCGACGTGCTTTTGATGAACAGCATGTGCTCGGTGAGGTATACGACGTGGATTCGAAAATGCTCAGGAGGCTGGATGAACTGGAGGAGCATCCCACGTTCTACGAGCGAACTGAGGACGAAGTTTCACTAGCTCCGGAGGCTACGATAAACGCGGGGAAATCTTTCGAAGAGGTGATGTTTCACAATGCCATGTGTAAAAATACTTGAATACGGCAATCGAGCGAATTTTCGTTTTCCAACAACAAGTTCAATGTAGCAAAGCATCCTTCTGAATCTCCTTTTTCTTTTACTTTTCTAGGTTGGCGAGTTGACAAAAGCATGGATATACTTCCTGCCAAAGTATAGGTCTTCCTTGTTGAAGAGCTCCATGTACGCGTCCTACAGCAATAATGGAAGTCACGGGCTCAAGTACTGCGAAAAGTATGTTCGTGATCCGTCGTACGATCATAGAAAGGAAGTGCTATAGATCATTGTTGGCGATTTTTGTCTCTTTTGCAGCGACGAGGACGCGTCGAGTGTCGACGATGTTCTCTGAATAATCCGGCACACGAAAACGAGAACTCTCGCCTATTACAAAGCGAATAAATAAAGAAAAAAAGAGAGAGTATCTTAGAAAATTCAGAGTCCTGATTTGACTTAAGAATGCTGAATCTGTAACATATCTATAATATTTTGAGGCTATATGTTTAACAAGTCTACCTGATGTATATCCTCAGCCTGTTATCGATAGTTAAAAATAGATTTTATGATTGTTTCGTTGTTAGTATTTCGTACATAGTTGTAATAATTATTCTTATATTGATAGAAAGCTCGAACTTTGTTCATATTTTATACAATAAAGAAACGTTATCCTAAAAAAGAAGGGAATGTCATTCACTGTGAAGCGAAGGAAGAATTGTGCAAGGGAGGAGTGGAAGAGAATGTTATTAAAGTATCTCGGTGATTGAGTTTTATTAAATATGCCATGTACGCTCGCACCCTACACTCTTTCGCGCACTCTCACTTCCTGTCATTCTATCGCTCGCTCTCATGTAACAGTAGCGATAAAATTATTGTATCTCAACTATTCTGTAACAAAAGGCAGGCTAAGCCTTCGCATCGCCGCGACGACTAAAATCAACTCGAAACTGTCTGCGAGAGGCACATGTGCTGCGTTTCCGCCGCGTGCTTTATAGATTTCTTATTTGCGCCATTAATATCGCGCCTCGTTCATCCGAAGCCGATGCGCTTTCGCGCGATCGAAATCGTGTTTTTAATAAAAGACGATCGGCCGGATCGCTCGGATGCACGAGTAATCGGCCATTGAGCGCTTCACCTTGCTTCGAAGTTGGTACACACGATACAGCAAACCAAAAAAGCTCAAAGGCAGAGAACACATACGAGAGAGTTATCCTACGAAATTTATTTATAAATAATCACATTTTATCACACACTATACAAGAATCGTTACTATCGTTTCCACATGGCCTATCCTCCTCACATTCTCACGTTCCAGAAGCAATACATGGAGGCTGCCAATAACGAGAAAACATCGCCCCTGGCATTTGATATCTATCTGCAGCACTCCCTTCATTTCGAGAAAAGAAACTCTCGTATAAACAAAAGGAAAATTATACAATGCTCAACAAAGACATACACAGAATTTTCTTTATGTTAACACGAGTGTTGTGTTGTACACAACACTCTGTATATGCATGTATGTGTACGTGTGTCTGTCCCTCTCTCTCTCTCTCTCTGTGTGTGTGTGTGTATGCGTTTCCTTCTCCCTTTCTATTTATGTCAATGCCACTGCGACACACGTTCGTGTTATTCAACTATTTCGCCTTTCGTTTACTTTATTCTCACTCAAATTACATTCGCGTTAATTTCGTCGTCATTGTTATTCTCGTTGCCAACACACACCGTTCCAAAGCCCAGCCTTACGAATTCGATATTAATAATATACATGTACATCTTAATTAAATTTATCTAGAGGTTTCCGTTCGTTGACGCGCCATGTTGCCATGAGCGACACGACACTCCCCCGCGCGAAAGCGGTGAGGGCCCAAGAAGAGTTTCGCGATCTTTGGGGATTGTTGCGTTTCAAGTAGTTCTCGCGAATAATTGTCGCGGATCGATCGCGGATGAAAATTCTGATATCGCGACATCGCCGTGCCGATCTCCAAGTTCATCGTGTTTGGACGATAGTCAGTCAACGTCCTGCCTGTCCTATTTACACCGATAATACCCAATGGGAAGGCATCCATCGTGGCAGTAAATATGCACGCTATAAATTAATGAAGTAGCACCGTACAAAAGAAAGTGCGAAATACCATGTGAAATACTTTGACAAACGATACTCTTTTCTTTCTCTTTTCTCTCTATTTAGACTGCAATCCGCGCGTGCTCGAACACGCATTACCGTCACACAACGTTCCGTTTACCCGTTTCGAGGTCTCGCGTGCCGGGACGCGCAGTCATCTGCCTCCGCTCCGTCCCGGCGCTTCTCTGGAAGCAGTGCACTACACACTATGCTGATATTACAAAATGAAATATAAAAATCGACCTTTTTCCCAACCACGTGTCTACACGGTATGAAAATAAGCCTGCGCACATGCACGGTATTCGTTTCGTATTTCGAGTCAGTTGCAAGATTCGCGCGTGCGGGCGCGCGTATGCGGACACGGCGATCATACGTGCTCGCATATGCACGTGATCACTTAGAAATCTCATTGACAAAAATCGGCATTAGCATTCTCCTACCCCGAGCTTCATAATAAGCCCGGGGCGCATATACATGCGTACACGTATTATGATACACACGCTGAATCCTAGTCTAGAAAATAGATTTTCTCGGCGCGGCTGGGCCACGAAACGGAGAAGAGTGACGATGTGATATTGATTGCATGTCGTTTGATTCGATCGGGATAGGTGTTTTCAGCTCTGATCTTGCGACAGCGCTCCATACTTATTGCCCAGCGAGAGTTTGGGTGCCTGAGTTTGTGAGTCTTGCACGCTATACGATCTGCTGCCACCTCGATTACGAACTTCTTCGAACGCACCTTCATCTCGCCGTCTGAAATTGTCAGAAATATTTACATACATTATTATCGAGCGTTTTTGTGAGTTTATCTCACATTATGACTGATATACATCGCCATACATATGATTCATTGCTCCGTGACTATTAATGCGAAACTTTTTCTTTTTCTTATCGCCTGTCAATCTTGATAATTTTACAATCGACTTTATACAACCGATCAAAGATGCATTACAATTGCTTCTCCATCGAAAGCGGGATGCTATACATTTTATATTTTTTGTTCTTTATTTTTCTTCTAACGTACAGTAGTCATTATTGCTACTTTTTTCAGTCACCATTAATAATCTTCGTTAATCGCAATCAATGATCTTAATTAAAAACAACTAATCAACGATATGTTAAAATTATATGTCTCAGTAAAAAAAAAAACGAAAACCAAGTATTGTATATATTTTATATATTTTATGATATAATATAAATCCTATAGATTTCATGATAAAGTTGTTGTTATTATCATTATTTGTTATAAAATATTAAATTATGGCGTATTTGCCATACCGTCTGCCCCACGGAGTGCTGCCATTGTTGGTCTGCTGTGGTTTGGAGTTCAGAGTGGGGAAGTATTCTTCGCTATTAATATCAGGTGCAACATTCCGTCCTCGCGGCCGTGGACTAGCGAAAGAGGGCTGATTCCTTAAATGTGGTGCTTTGTAACTGGTGTTCCCTGTGGGAGCGGGTGGTGCCGGCGGTGCCGTCACCTCCACCGGCACCTCTGGCGGTAGATCCGGCTTCTTCCATGGTCCCGTGTGTTTCGTGCCACCCTCGCCAGATTCACCGTCGGAACTGTTCTCACCGTTGCCCCTCTCATCGTCTGATTCGGCATCTAGGCTGTCGTTTATCGTCAAATGCCCAATCTTCAGACCGCTGTAATCTTTCTTCTCCTCCTCGAACTCCTTCCATTCATCTTCATCCTGGAAGCAAGAGGTTCTTGTGACGCTGCTACAGTTTCTGCCGAGCCGCGTTACGTTCTCTCGGCAAATAAATGAAATAAATAAAATAGCGCAAGCTGTGAAATATTCATGAAAATGATAATCGAATATCATATCCGCAGAAGTGCTCTATTAATCACGCATCACGCGTACGTGACTTTCTGCATCTGACCTTGGGTCTATCTACCGCGAAGGGAGAAACAGAATGCGACATAAGGTAACACGGGGGTGTTGCGTCCCCCGTGGATACTCATTGTCATCAGGTGACCCGTCAGGAGAAGCCGTATGCCGAAACAGCTGCCGCGATAGGAATTACCCAATCACGGATTGTCCAGCAGATGCCCGCGGCAAATCGGAGCACGTGTCATGCATCGTCCCCCGGTAGGCGGGGATCGTGTCCCACGCATTCGTGTACAACAAACATGGCAGCACCGTGCACGGCCGTGCACGGGTTCCGGAACTTGCCGAGGGAGAGGCGTCATCGAAAGATGATGTCGACGACATTTTCATCGTCGCACTCTCACCTCGGTCTGTTGAGACTCCTCGCCTTCGGGATTCGCTGGCTTCTCCTTCGGCTTAGGCTTCTCGAGTCGCTTGCCCGTTTCCTCCAGCTTCTTGGCGACCTCATCGGTCGTGGTGAATTTCTTGCCCTTGGCCTTCTTGCGATCTTTCTTGGCGAAAAAGTCGTCCAAGTCCGCCATTGCGACGCGACAGAGTCCAAATGAGAATGTGAGACCGAATGCGCAACGTGCACGAGACGCGTGACAGCACGGGAGATCAGGAGTGCACGAAGAACACGCTGCTCACGGACTGATCGGGATCTCCGTCGCGGTCGTCCACATGGGCTTGCCTCCACCGGAAGTCGGTAGCGCCAGTGCGCGAATCAAGCGAGAGACCGAAACGTTCGCTGCGTCGCATGAGCGAGATTTTCGCTGGCATGAACACTCGAGAGCCGCTCGCCTGGCAACGCTCGCGATACTTGGCACGATTTTCAAATATATCTCGATTGCCGACGATGAGAAAACGCGCGTTCGCTTTTCGCGCGTTCGCGCGAGTGGCGCTATCTGTCCAGCAGAAGACCCGCCGTATGGAATTTTAACCTAGAAGCAACGTGTCACGTTGCATGCGTGATGGATGATCGACCGCGCTTCTCGACGCATTTGCGATTCCCGCGCGAAAAGTGCAACGCCTTGATCCGTCTGAAAAAAATGCGGATTCTCGCCGCACGCGCAGGATCGACGATGAAAAGCGCAACGTACAAGGCGTGCGAATAAGCGGAGAGGTTAATCATCCTTTCAGTGTCATCGCGGTGCGATGGTTGGTACCGTCAAATGTGTCGTTTATCATTTCCGGGATTTGAATTGACGTAAGAAATGAAAGAAATGATGTGCGTATGATGCACATGATAGATAGCGAATCCCTTCGCGTTAACGCGAACTGAAACGTAAAGCGAACATTGCAAATACGTGCAAGTATTTATTGTATTTAAGTATTATCAATTTTACAAATAAAGCTACACAGCTTCGCGCATAATCGCAATAGGCAATTTGCCTATCGTTACGCGTACCATTACGCGGCTTTAATCTTGATCATCTTGGCATAATCCTAAATGACAATTCCAGCATGAACCATCATGATCTAATCGATCATGATTAGACAGAAACACAAACGCAGCTCGTTGATGGTAGGAAAAATCGCGATTTCAAATTAAGTCATACGCGTATGTGTCGTATGTGCGTATGGCGTCAGGACCCCCCCCGTCGGCGCTCCCAATGCGCATGCGTGGCCCGGTGCGAGGCTTGCATATACCGCATCGCGATCTGCGGAGCTGTTAGCACTCTACGGCACTCTGTCGGGACGGATCTTTTTGTTCGTGTAACGACAGCCTCGTATTCCCGCATCGGTTTATCGCGCGAAGACGAGCCACGACACCTTCCTCACGAGTAGGAACGAGCGTCCTCCCGGAAGCGGGAATCCCCGACGTATCGCGACGTATAGCGCGCCGAACACGATCGAACGAGGATTTAATGTGTAACGACGACGCGTCGCGAGATGAGGCTCACACGGAACTGCCTGGGCAACATCGGCAAGATGTTGGACTTCTATTCACAGTTCAACCCCTCGCCCCTTTCAATAAAACAGTTCATCGATTTCGGTGAGTCTCCAGCGTCGCCACGCTTTCGCCCGCATCCGGCACGCATCTCGATATCTCCTTCCGCGGCTTCTCCAACACTTCTGGCGTTCCGTCGACGATCACGCCGACATGATAACGCGCGCCGGTGTACTACGCTTGTGGACGCGATCGAGACGGCGAGACGGCGGAATTCCTCCGGCAGCGATGCGCGATCGATAATGATTCCTTTCTCCGAAAGGCTTCGATCTTCGTCGAAGGGGGAACAATTCGTCGATCCGCGAATTCCGGAAGCTGCGGCGCCGGGAACGGGGATGCGTCGGGCTTTCGCCCGATCCGGATTTCATTGCGCCATAATTACGCGTTCATCGAAACGCTTTGAGGAGCGTGTTGCCGCTCTCGGGGCATTCTTCAGAGAGATTCTTGATTGAAGGATTTTGACACAGACCTCGGAGTTATCACGAGACTCGTCATCCCCCCTCCTTCCCCTGCCCCTCTCTCTCTCTCTCTCTCTCGCGATATTACTGTACACAGTATTGTATCTGATATTGCTGATAAACAGTATCCAACATGTTGATCTCATTTTTGTGATACATTTTTGTGACACATTTTTGTGCACAAGGCGCAACGACAAGATTGCTCGGTAATTAGCTCGGTGGTAGTAGAAAAATAGCGACGCGATATGGATGGGATTATTTATCATTCCACGATTCTTATCTACCTGCGCAGATCTACGCAGCGACGATTGCGATTCGTGTCAATTGTTGTTCATTGACTGCCCAACCGCGATACATGTCGCATCACACGCGCGATATGATGTAGAAAAAAATGAAGCGTGTGCACATCGGCGCTGCGAAATGCGTCGTGATAAATGTCGCTGGCAATCGGTATCGGTGCACGATGATGTTGCATTTAAATCGCGGTAAATCGCCCGTCGCCGTAAAGCACGAAATTAACATTACGTATGCACGATAAAAGTTGCGCGATTGACAAAACACTCGGACCCAACCGACGTAACACGTGCTGCCGCTGATTCCACAACAAACACGAAGTAGTTGCTGGCTTGCGGTTCATTTGATCGTTTAATACGACACGCATCTTGACGTTTCATCTGTTACATTTATTTTCATATTACGTTTATTATATTTTTCCTATCGGTGTCTTTATATCCGGTGAACCGGGAATTACAAGTTACAATAAATAAACATCTCTAGTTTGAGCGTTATTGTCTGAATATCAACATGCTGATATTTTATAAAATTATATATATATATATATATATATATATATATAATATATGCAAAGTAAAAAATGAAATACATATATATATATATATAAAATATAAGATGTCTGTAAAATGTACAAAATACAAGAATAAGGGATAAATTTATGTCTTTGTCTTATATTTTATATATTATCGTATCGTCGATATTTTATACATATATGTGTAATATTATAGTATATATATCTACGTATCTATCTACGAATAATAATATATTTATATTGATATGTTGGTAAATATCGGAACGTGACAAGCTGATAATTAATAACTAATATACGGCAATCTTTTTGCTTTCGTCAAGAGAAACCTTTCCATCCTGTGATGACGCAAAGGTCGCGCGAGACCTTGAGGCCTCGTAACTCCGTGCAGTTGCGTTAATGACAATGCCAAGCGTCACTTTAAGCCAAGCCGCCCCTGTCGGATCGCAAGAAAATTCGCAAACTTGGAATTTGCGGTCGGTTTTATCTAATGCGTCTCCAATCCTTTTCGGCGACCCCTTCTGTTCTCTCTCTCTTTCTCTCTCTCTCTCTCTCTCTCTCTCTCTCTCTCTCTCTCTCTTTATTTAGCTATCTATCTTCTTCTCACGAAGCGAGAACGCCTCGATCGACTTTCATTGCATCGTTTCTCTCCGCGAGACTAGTCTGCTTTCCGCTCACCCGTTACATTATTACACACTTTCGATAAGGAACGATACGCCTCATGATGTAATCGCCCCGCGCGTAAACAGTGCTAGAGCAAATGCCTTCCTGCCACGTCAATAAAACGCCAGCATATGATCGATCTCTATCAACTGATGCTGCTTCACACGGAACCGGGGAAGCGATTATTTACATGTGCACATTCTCAACGAGTATATTTAGGAGTATATAAGAAGAGGGGGATAAAAACGTTGAGATAAAAACGCGGAGTGAGTAGGCAGAAGAAGGCATGCCAACGATGCAATCTGGAAAACTCAAGGATCAAGGATTCGGGGATTCCCGTTCAAAGGCACACACACATATGCGTATTTGTTTATTTATTTGTTACATCATATTATAATGCGCGGATACGCGCGCGCGTGTTTGAATCTCGAGGGACGCTTGGGGATGCAAATTGAGAAATGAAATTAAATGACGAGCGACAGAGAGAGAGAAACCTTACTAACAGAATCCCCGCCGAGAGGGGTGGGCGGAGAGGACGTTCCACTGGGAGGTTATTCACCTGCGATTTTCTGTTTCCAATGTGTGTCGCGCGCGCGGCTCTGCGCTGTACTCTCGTTCCAAAGCGTCATCAGGGCCAAGCGTTGCGAACGGGCTTGAGGAAGTCTCGCTCGACGGGGCGTTCATTGCGAACGGACTTGCTCCACGCAAGCGCGCGTCTCGGTTTATTGATCTTCGATCTTCGTGGATCGGTCGTGAAGGTACGTCGCGACCGGCAACGTATGCCGCGAGAGATCATTTAAACCATCGGGGACACGGGTCTCCTCTCTTGCTCCTCTCGGCGCTTTGCACCTCTTCGACCCATCCCTCCCCCCTCCCCCCCCTCTTCGTCAGGTCGCCCGAAGGATAATGATCCCGATCAGCGAACGATGGCGTGCAAACGTGTACGCCATCTTCCACCGGCAAGGATCTCCGATGATCTCTGCGGATACTCGAGGAGTGATCGAGCTGAATGATCGCGCCAGAAAGCGCGCGCGCGCGTGCGCGAATAAAGATTTTCAGTAGGGAGCTAAATAAATACGAAACTCGGATTACGGCCGGCTGCCGTTTTGGGCAACGTCTCATGGACGCGATTGCACGCGATCCAGCACGTTGAGGGAAACGGGACACTCGCCTCCCGCATTGTGCCAAGGTCGCGAATGTATATCGCATTTGGAGAAAGCATCTCGCTCGCACCTCTGTCACTTTCGGTCACTGTTGTCATCGCGACTCCCTACGGAGACTCAAAAGCGAAAATAGAGCGGCACGGTGCGCGCTGCACGTCGAGTATTACGTTCCATCGTTTGGAGCCTTGCCCACGTCTTGGCAGAGTTCCGACAATACCGGAACCAGGAGCGGATGCACCCCTGGCGACGGTCACTTGCGTCATGGACAAAGATCGCGATCTTTACGAGCGTGCCCACGCGCGTGTCGCCCGATGAACGTTTTGCCAGAAATACGCATGCGCGAACTTTGTATCGCGAACTTTGTACCGCAGGTACGCTTCTCAAGGACGACGCGAAGACGACGTCGGAAAAGTCCGAATTCGCTTTCCACGCCAGCGATCGTCGTCGATTCCGATGAATTTCCTCTCGCATGGCATCGCAGATCGCGTGCATGCGCGAAACGCGGCATTAACAGTGCGACTAAGTTAATCCGGATTACGGCCTTGCGCGAATCTTGTTCACGTCGCACAACGCGCGCGTTATTCGCCTATATCGCGCGAGTTGGCGAATGCGAATTCGCATTATGCGCTTTTGTTACGCGACAAGGCCAGAGATCATCCCGCAAATTCTGCGTAGCGCGATTATCGTCGACGATGACTCTTTCGGAATAGCCCTAGCGGAATAGTCTAATTCGATGACATGACGAAGCGTATTCTCGAGCGTTGCATGCATGAATGCAGCCTGATTAATATTAGTACTCTCAACTTGACCGAATACGCGACTGATTGGATATTTTACTACGCGCGATTGACTGCCACTGTGCCGTTCACCTTTTATGCCGCTGCCTAGATTGATCCGATTATACTCTTTCCCGCGAAATTGATTCAATTGCATTCGCTTCTCTGCGAACGCAAGTCTTTCGACGTGCGTTCATTGATCTGGAAGGAGGTATCTATCGCTCGGACGGGTCATCGAGGGCCTCAATCGACCTGGCGAAATCGACACCTGAGCGGCTTATCACGAACGGAGAGACATTTCCGGGATTCCTCTTTTCTTTTATTTTCTCTTCTCCCTGATTGCGAGAGAAAGCCCGCCTGTCGAGAGTGAGATTTACGGTTCGATGGCTCGGTTAACGCCAGAAAAACCGCTACCAACCGGTTACGTAACACGCAATCAGATTTACAATTCTTCGCCAACAGGGGACCATCACCGCGAGTGCGGTCTTTATTTGAGAATAAAATAGAATGATGCCTATAAACGTCGTTGACGTTGGAACGCGGGCTTCGCTGGATGCTATGCATGTTTTATGTTTATGAAGCCGCTGGATGAACGAACCGCGCTCGCACAAAAGTTTTATGAGAAAGCACGGCAGATCGATTCGTCCGCCGAACATGGAATTTCAGGATCTATATGACGGCGACGCGAAGTCGATTTTTCTATGAAACGGCGGCTTCCGACGTGCTTTCGCAGCGAGATATCTTCATATTTCGGCAACAGCACGTATCATCGTCGGCGCAGATCGCTGCGCAAGAGAATATCATATGCACACGCGCGCACATTGATTTATTTTGCTCTCGCTTCGCCGAAGATAATGAGATATGCATGGTAAACACGCGCACGTACACACGCACACACGCACACACGACCATGACGACTGCACGGGCATAAAAATAATGAAGCGTGTTGTTCATGCCGTTTCTCCGCTCTTGCGCATTTAAGATTCATCTTCGTGCGATCACGACGACTCTTTAAGCTCAGAGAGAGGGAGCGAGAGAGAGAGAGAGAGAGAGAGAGAGAGAGAGAGAGAGAGAGAGAATGAGAGAGACGTTATGTGTTCTTCCTTCGGCAGAGGGAGATGACGCGCAGGAAATAGCTGTTCAACTTTAGCCCTTCTCAGCTGACCCCAACGTGTCCGTCTGGCCAATTGCAGCACTTTGTCATCCAGATATTTGCCGACATCTCCCTCGCGTGCTTATAATCGGGATTTACATTATCGGATCAAAGAGCCTACAATAGTCCATGATCCCTCTCTCTCTCTCTCTTTCTCTTTCTTTAGGTTATTCGCGGATTTGTATTGTATCGCGCGTGAAATTATGTATCTGAAGCCTGGGCAAACGCGAGGCTGGTTAATTTTTACCGACTCGATTCGCATAGCTCGAAACGGCATAGCACGTATCGCCTAGTCGCTACAACTTCTTTGCGGCGAGACGGCGATTCCTGAAGAACTCGTTCCAATCCAGCATTGTTCGCCGGATCGAGAGACGCCTCGTCGCATCATCGCCGAAGCGCTTATCTCGATTCAAGAACGCGACTCATGCCCCGCGGTGATGGTGCAATCCCGAGAGCGAGATGTTTTGCGCTTCGATGGAGCGATACGGCTTCCTTTTTAATGACAATAATATTTTTAAAAACTTTTTAGCGACAGTAGAATGACGACACGTGCGTGCGTTCTTGACGAGCGCGATAAATCAGATGCCTCGTTACAATGCTCTCGTTATCTCTAACGCTAATTGCTAGTAAATAACCGACTCGAATCGCAAAACAGACTGATTTTTCAGAAATGCAGCTGCGCGGTGGTTGTCACTCGATTAGACGCTCGGAGGTCGAAATTAGAAGCGCGAAAGAGCTGTACGCGTATTTGACAAACAAAAGTTTCCAATATCCATTCTCTTCAAGCCGAATATTCTTCTTGAATCGAGCGGCTGCGATCTTGATGAGACGCGTTTCGCGGAAATCGAAAAGATCGCGGATCGATTCTCGAAGCGAGACATCTATCGGAATGCCCATGGCGGATAACCGCAAGATTCGGACGATTCAACCAACGTCGGAAACGTGTCAAGAAGCAAGCCAACAAGCACGCTTGCAAGCGGGATTAATTAACGTGGATGAGAAGCTGCGTGGATCAGTGTCAACGGGAGATACGATCCCCGAGCTATTCCATATTGCATCGTCTAATTTAAAACTCGCGTCACGGTTCACGCCAGCGGTGCGTCTCGTTTCACGTTACGTGGCACGGAAACCGACGCGTGATCCTTTCGCAGATCGATGCTCATATCGCGAATCATCGAGGTCAATTCTGGACGGGCGATCGATGGCTTTCCGTGGAAACTCTCGCCGACAGAATACGCTCGATTATCGCTGCCTGTTTTATCGCTATTCGAACGGTATTCTATTTCCTCGCAATCGGAAATGCACGTCAACACGACAATTACCTTGCATCTGCGTAAATATCGCCGCGTTATGAAAACGCGCGGACACGTGTCAATGATAAAAAACGTTAAACGAGCCTGGCGAGTTTCGGCAAACGAATGGCAAGGACAAAGGTTTCTCCGAAACGAGGCGAAATAGATCGGAAATGGGAAGATCGTAGAATGCGCCATCTCTCTCTCTCTCTCCGAGAGAGCGCGTGTTTCATAATTTTATGTCCTCATGTCGCTCGTTTACGGGACGGTGTTAAGGAGAAGCAGACGAGCCCGGCTGTCTGTTTGGACGTTGATGCTTAGATGCTCCATGACGGTCATCATGTTTCGCAGACGCGCGAATAACTCGAGACCAAGGCTCTCCGATAGGCTCTCATGCGAATTCTCGTGGTCGTGAATTCTCTGGATTCGACCTCGTATATTGAATACAATCCTCGCGCGAGGATGCTAAAACTGACGCTCAAAATGCGGGATCGATATATCGGTCGATAAACGTGATGTTGGGATAAAATTTACGCCAATTTGCTTAGAGTTGCGTTACGTTTGAACGTTCCGCTCGCGGGCGGGATATTCGTTTCACGAATCGATCCGCAGTTTTCTCGAGGCTGTTTCATTGGAATCGCAGAGTCCAAGAGTTAGAGTCAAGAAAAAGATCCGGCTCAAGGAGAAACGATATGGATATTGGAAGCTTTTCTTTTTTAAATGTACGCATGTCCGCGACAGAGGTCGCATAGCTGTTCTCTTTCGCTGTTCAGATTCCGCATTGGAATCGAGAGGAGAATCCTGTTTGCGGATTTTGGCAAAACGAATACCGCCGCGATTACAGACACCGGGATCAAAGTCCAAAGTCCAATTCGTCCGCGAGCCTCAGGTTTGCTTGACGTCACTCCTCCGCACTCGTTTTTCCGGCACGACGCTATTTTTTCTGCATCTCCCACAGCCACCGCGACGATTTTACGATTTTGCGAAAAATCGTCGACGATGAATTTCAGATTGTTTTTCCTCGCGTCGCGCGGGTTTGCCGACCTCGCTGGAGCGATTTTTTCCTCCCGATCGAGCGGTTTAGATCAAACAATCCGCCTTCCTCTCCTCTCCATTCGTGTCTATTCGGTTGGGGGATGGAGAAGGCTTCCTTGATAAGGAAGTAAACAAGTTTCGAAACTCGCTGAAAATTGCCGCCGAAGGCTGCCCCGTAAGGTCACTCGGGATACCTTTAGCTGCGCTTTACGAGCACGACGAAAGCAACGCTCTCTACGAACCGCGTCTTTCATTTTTGTCCGAATCGCTCCCTTCGAAAGTGGCTTTCAGGCCGCGCCGGTAGAGGTGATCACGGATTAGGCGCGCGATTGGCGTATCGCGTGACAGCGATGCAGCCGGCAATGGCGAGACTTGTAAAACGGTATTGTCGAGCAACGAAGCCGCGCGACGTTCAGTCGCAGCATCATCGCGGTTGGATTGCTCTCCGCGTTGGACTGCGAGTGGACGCTCGCTCGCTTTTATCCGCGCCGCGCGCAGATAAGACCCGCGTTATTAGGTCGACCTGTTGTTAAACCTCGGGGGTTAACAGCCCGTCGTGCCACTTTCGCCTCTCGCGAACTCGTCATTGGACTCCTCCTCGCAAGTTAATCTCGTCACGAGCAGTCCCGAACAGTCCAGCACGGGAATTCATTATCCGATGAACGGATGCTTTTCGCGACGAGCAGGTGCTTGTCGTGAATCTCCCGCTTGGCCACTCTGATTCGGTCGCAAATGGGATTTCAGATTTAATGGAAGCGTGCTCGCCACGCGATAAGGGAATCGATCTGGTAATTTTTCAGCTGGCCGACCTCAAAATCGAATAGAAAATCGCAATTGTGATCGATCGTAATTCCCTCCCTCCCTCCCTTCCTCTCTCTCTCTCTCTCCCTCTCCCTCTCCCTCTCCCCCTTCCTCACCCCTTCCTCTCCCTCTCCCTCTCCCCCTCTCCCTCTCTCTCTCTTTCTCTTTCTCTCTCTCTCTCTCTCTCTCTCTCTCTCTCTCTCTCTCTCTCTCTCAAGATTTTGCAAGTGGAAAGAGGGCAACTTGCGAACATGACTCCCTCGTGAATCGAACGCGCATCGATCACGCGAGATATCGCTCCTCTCTGGTGACGTCATGTGATCTCCTCAAACGGAAGGTTTGATTTGGACACGAATTGAGACGGTAGCATGAGCTATCGTGACCAGTCGGTGCACGAATCGGAATTGAACGGTCGGAATGCGGCTGTTCGGGGAATGACGCACTTCGCGCCTTTGTTAAGATTCATTAAAAACTGCGCACGTGAACTCTGCGAGCGTGAACGCTCGTCCTCGGCGGTCCGGACGTTTTTACTATGCCGATGACTACGCGCCGCGACGATAAGCGGCGGATATTATCGCTCGCTTTCCTCCTCCCCCTCCTCTTATTCCTCCTCTTCTTCCCCTCTTTCCGTTGGAGGAAAATCGGTATGCTATCTAATGTGTTCAGCTGCGGTTATCAAACGCGTAGATCCCTACCTAGATACCGGCAAGATAAACAGATCAGTGTCTCAGATGTCTCTTATAGCATCGTCGAAGCGATTGAGTTAGGGAGATCGGCCTGAGCACAGTCGACTTCAAATCGCTAGAGTTCATGCAATGATCGCATCAGGATACGCATGCACGAATCGCTTCTCGCGCGGCTTCATTCCCGTGCGCCGATGCGCTTTGAAAAGTCTTTCCTTGCTCGGAAGAATTTCGAACAATTATATGATCGTTATTAACGGTCGCGAGATTTGCTCGACGATCGATCGACCGAAGAAGGACGGTTTCGCGTATTTCTGTCTTTCGCGCGCGCCGATTTCAACAATGTCGTCGACAGGGAATTTTTCCGATTCGCGATCTCGAGAAACGCACCGCATACTCGCGAGGTCGCGGCTTATTTTCGGAGCGCGGATGGCCATTCGGGCTTGTCTCAGCCGCGGACAATCTCTGCGGTTAATCGAATTTTCATTCGAGCGGAAAACATATTACGTCATTCTAATCGATTTGTCGACGTACACGCGAGCGTGCACCGAATATTTCATGGACAATCGATCCACGCTGCCACCGGAGATTTCCGGTAAGGTCCGCTGAAACGCGGGTATTTCGATATAGACAGCCGTTTCCCGATTTAGGAAAATGAGATAAAATAGCTAAAGCACGTGGCATTCGCGAAACTCCAACGAGGATATCCGAGTGAGAAGCATGAAGAATGAAGAAAGAAAATCTTATTATCCAAACATAGATTAGAATTTTATTATTATTTACTATTTGAAGAATCTCGGTTGTTAATGACTCACTGCGATCGGATAGCGAGTGTTTAGCGGAGGCGCGTCGAATATGAACGGCACGATGGCACGAAGCTTGTATTGTATTTGTCAATAATAATAGCGACACGTCGCTATTAAGTAGATCAGCGTATTGAAAACTGCCCTGTACTGTTTTAACGGAAATTATTAATATTATATCGTTTTTGTGATTTCTTCACGGACGACGGCATTAACGACACGCCGGCTGAGGAAAATCGTCCTGCGGATCCTGAAGATACTCGAATCGATTCGTTCAGCGCGCTTATCTTTAATCTTTTCAATACCGATGCGGAATATTAAACCTCGGAAACTTTGGAAGCTGCTTAGCGGAACCTCCTCGCGTATATCTCATGATCACGAATTGTTTAGCAATTGTTAGACGTTACTAACTAAGTAATAAATCTTTTACGTATTCGCAACATTGCGACTTTGCTATATCGACATCAGTTGCAAGTACAATCTAAAGATTTAAGATGAAAAGGAATGTATGACATGTATGTCGTACATCCTTTTAATTTTCGCGTATGCACACGTGGAAAGTACGTTTCGTCGATTGCGCGATAACTAAACGTCTTCTTGTTCGTTCCAACGCAATCGCGAATCGTAAGTATTGACGAATCCGCGATTCGCGGAAAATGGCAATGAATACGCGTCGCGTTCAATAAAAGCTTTATCGCTTCAGGCAGGATTATCTCGAACGTTACTGTTTGCATATGTTCAAACATATATTCGCTCGAGGAATTTCGTTCCAATTTGTTAATTGTTAATTTTATGCGAACCATTTGTCAAAATATCGCAAAATTCTCGTGAGATATGCGATCTCTTTCCATGCAAATCATTTTCGCGATAACTCGCCCGTGAATTATGGCTTTTTCTGGCAGACGCTTCTAGTTTTTGCGACAAGCGTGTACTTTATTGTACGCTGGGCGAGAGAGACGGAATATCGGACGAAAACTATTCTTTTCATGGTCGCAGTCGTCATAGCTAACATCAACGCATTGCGGGAAACTCTGTTAATCGAGAGGGAAAGATGATCGATCGAAAAAAGGATGAAATCCATGTCGGATGAATCGCAAGATTTTACTTCGCGCGCTAATCGAGTTATCTTGCTTGCTATCGTATATTTAGCAGTTATCGCATTTTAGCGATTATAATAGATTAGCAATCCTAATTCTGTTTTTCAATTATGGACGAACTAATTAATTTGGTTATACTACTTGACAATCTGGACTGTTATACTCACGATAACGTGTGTTTTTCAGGTTTAAGTGCCTGCGAAAGGAAGTCTTTTATATTTCTACGAAAGGAACTACCGGTACGTCTCGCCAACATTATGAAGGAGATTCATTTGTTGCCGGAGAACTTACTGAAGATGCCTAGTGTGGGTATTGTGAATAACTTGTATGCTACTTCCTTCGACGAAATAATAGACTTCGAGAAAGCCGAAGTCAATGAGACCACTTTAGACAAGTGAGTGTCTATCATATTAAGCATCGTCTTGATGATATTATGAACAGTGTCGATTAGACAGATTGAATAATTGAAAGTCTCAATCAAATATTAAGCAGGAACGTTAACACTTGCAGGTTCTGCCAAGCCCTCATCAAGATCCGGAACAGGCATACCGATGTCGTCCAGACAATGGCGCAGGGTGTGTTGGAACTAAAAGAATCTCATGACGTGGACGTGCAGACCGAGAACAACATTCAATATTTTCTAGACAGATTCTTCATGTCCCGCATTTCCATTCGCATGCTAATCAATCAGCACAGTAAGTTTTCGTATCGGTAAGTTCGCCAGCGCCATTGGCGAACATTTAACTACGTATGTGTATTCGTATACGGACGTTCTATTAATTAATTCTGCTCTTCAGCGCTGCTCTTTGGTGGTCAGCTGAACGGGCATAGCAGACACGTAGGCTGCATAGATCCATCCTGCAACGTGATCGCGGTCATTAAAGATGCGTATGAGAACGCGCGATTCTTGTGTGATCAGTATTATCTGGCCAGTCCGGAATTAGTGGTGAAGCAGCACAATGGCAAGTTCGAACAATGATTGTCGGTCGTGTCGACCGTTGGATTAGCGGTAGCCTGTACTTCAGTTGACGGATAATCGAGCTATCACGTCGTTCTTTTAGAGCTCGAACGCAATAATGAGATCAGGATCATTTACGTGCCAAGTCACTTGTATCATATGCTGTTCGAGTTGTTCAAGAATAGCATGCGAGCCGTCATGGAGCATCACGGATCGGACACGGACAATTACCCGCCACTCGAGGTCCTGCTTGTGCGCGGCAAGGAGGATATTTGTGTAAAGGTATAAACGTTTACATGATAGTGAAGCCGAGCGAGGATTAAATCGCACGGTTGCTGATCATTTCTACTTCGCCATTGCAGATATCTGACAAAGGTGGCGGCATACCTCGTTCGCAAATGGACCATTTGTTCAAATACATGTACAGCACTGCTCCACAGCCAAGCAAATCGGATGCACACACAGTACCGCTTGCAGGATATGGCTATGGCCTTCCATTATCCCGGTTGTACGCCAGGTATTTGCACGGCGACATCGTGCTGCTTAGTTGCGAAGGATACGGAACGGATGCTATCATCTATCTAAAGGTAATGCCCTGGTTTTCTAGAAAAGATTTACGTTCGATGAAGGATTTACGTTCAATGATAATTGTAAACTAAAAAGTTATTAAATGAAGCTTGGAGATATATAATTATGTATCAGGATGATCTTGATTTGTACTGATCTTTCCGCCATTCGCAGGCGCTATCTACCGAGGCAAATGAGCTGTTGCCGATATTCAATAAAACTTCATCGAGATTCTATCGTACGTCGGTACCTACCACGGATTGGAGCAGCCAATGTGGCGGTGGAATGGCAACGCGACAACTCAGTATGGGCCACACTCAAGGTCACAGACTCCCGCATGGATTGGAGGTCACTCATTTATAGCAGAACGCGATCAATGTGGATCGGTAAGCGATCGAGTGAACATTCGCGCATCGTGCGACGCGGTTTCTTCATGTTTCTCCGCTGCATTTCATTTACGTGCTTCCTCTTTCCAGAGAGCTGGGAGAAATCTTCTTTTGACTATGTGCCGCAGGCAATGCTTTCAAGAGAGGCTGCATCCGAAACGAGGATAAATGTCGGAGAACTATTCTAAAAGCAGATAGACAAATGATTGTTAGGCAGACAAAACGCTCTACATTAGTCAAAAAAGTATAATATTATGCCTTCTTGTGCCGCATCACATATCAGATCAAATTGCATGGTTTTGATGATTGAGATTTGCGTTTGCCGTTTTAACGAGTAGTCCGCGGCACAAGAGCATCCGACCATTTCATGTGTTTTTAACGAGATTTTCACAAGGTTTACAATCGATTCGAGGTAAAGGCGATCTTTTGATAATATCGTCCAAGGAACGAATGATAATCTCTGTTTTATAGCATGAAATTATGAGTGATTGGATTTGCGACCGTTTATAACCCTGATCTTTTGTATGATGTGTATTTGGTCTTCTCGTTAATTATTATCGATATCAGCATTTCAATTCTGAGAAAGCATTTTCTCTGTTCGTGCAGGAGCGTGTAGTTCGCAATATCCGACGATACATCCTGGATTAAGTTCCATGAATTTTCATGTGCAAAAGTCATTTGCAATGAATTCGCGATAAAATAATTAATGATATAATCGGAATTTTTCTCTTTTTAACAAATATGAAGCTTTCCCTTCTTATTTTTCTCTTCGTTCTTTCTATTCTATTCTATTCTATTCTATTCTCTCTATTCTTTCTATTCTTCTTATTCTATTTTGTCGTTTTATGATATTAAAGTATCACAAGGTAAATACGTATTCTTATCATTGGAACCTAATCCGGGAGAAACAGACATCCGTTTCCGGCCGATTATCCAAGGCACATAACAAACTGCAGACTGTGATGTAACGTGAAGTTTTTATTATTTAGAGTCCGTTAGAGTTCGTTCATGTACGCGTGCATATGACACGCTCATCACGTGTGTAGCATATATATTATTATATAATTATAATTTTATGATTAGATATATACACCGGTTGTTGCCCGAACGACTGTAAAGGGAACTGAGGAAAGATACTTTGTCTCTCGGAAAATATTTTATACCTATGTATCTAGAACTTATGATTCTGGATCCAATTACCAACCGGGCACTTTTTTAATTACATTTTCTATGAGCAGATTAACTTTGTACGGATAAGGGATGTTTTGTCATGATGAAACTTTTTGGTATCAGACTTTACGCCCGTTCTGACGTATCTGTGCATTCGCGATTGCTTTGCGTTAATGAAATCAATAGTATACTCTGGTCATAAAACAGATGGTCAGCTTATTTCAATAAGAACATATTTGTATTCTCATTCTCATTTTGAGTTTGAAAGTATAAGTATAATAATTTTTTAATCGTCTTTAATCTTTAATCTTATGTTAATTGTTTTTGGTACACACACATGCACACACAACACACACACACACACACATACACACATAACACACATATACACACATATATATATATATAGCATATGTCATATTTTGTAATTATATAATTATATATATCATATGTAATGTATATAATGTTATTGTAATTATATACATTATATAATTACGTCCTATTATAATTATATAATATGTTATCTAATCATAATATAATTATTTAATCGCACAGATACCTTGGAGCGATGAACGTTTATAAGCCGAAGGAGAAATATTGCGAGTGCGCTTGTAAACGTGATTGCGAATCTTTATGATTCATGAAGCGGTTTTCCTAGCTCTTCTCGACGAGGCGAAATTCGTTTCTGCCTAAATTAGCAACAAGTGCGCTATATTATACAAGGCGCATTACGTTTCGAAGTTTGTAGCGAGACATTAATCACGTGAGCGTGACTCTAGAGGCAGAACCGTTCGGGGAGGAAGATTGTACATATAACACGCTTGCGAACAACAAAGTACACGAGTACTTTTCCTTTTTTCTTTTTTTTAATTAATATTATATCACAGACTTGTAAACGCGGCGCAGCGCATGTCGCGATGGAACTTGTAAAGCATTGTTAATAAATATTATCGCTGAAAATCTGTGATGCGCATAATTCTGTCCAGATCTCCGAGAAATGGGGCAGCGCGCCCCAGACCTGGCCGCTTAATTGCAAGTGCCGTTAATCCTTAATTATATACACAGCGCGTGATAAGAGCCCGCATGCTAAGCAAGGTAAACAATGAAACGGGGACGCCGTTTTGGATTCGTCATTTCCCAAATAACTCATTCCCTGTGCGCAAATTAGCGCCCTACATTTTACATATATCTCACGTACGTTACGATCTTGAATAACGTAATGTAACGCTAAAGAAACGACGATGCTATATAAAGCCGAACGGCGAGCCGTTAAAGCACGCATTTCGCGAACGATTCCGACATACGTTCTCGTGTTATTGTTGCACAGGTGAGTCTAAAAATTTACTTTGCATTAAATCACTGCATTTACAGAATAACCTATCATCAGAATTCACTTTAAGAATTCACGAATCAAGCTCCCGCTTCTTGAAAGCTGACTCATATTTTCACTCGTGCAATTGCATGCTCGTCGTAACGCGTAAATGTATTTTAATACGAGTTCCGCGTCGTTGAGATATTTTATTGTTATTTGGAGATTGATCGATTAAGCCAACGCGTATCTGCATATCTCGCATCAATGTACAGGTCAATCTTCTCCTGAGATAATAAAAATAGAAGAATAGAATTAAAAAAGAATGATTGATGCGTTTACGAGGGAAGAGAAGATAAAGTGAATGTGGAAATGCATATGGGAACGCAAGGTAAGACGCGACGTCCGTAATCTCACATTCGAGACACGCGGCCTATGTCAAAATATTCGGCACTTTTGTGATATCCAGATAAGAAATTAATTTATGATCTATAATTATATTACTAGAACGTCCTTATAGAGTTTAATTACTCGCTCACCGAGATCGGTTTCTGATAAAAATCAAGCTATCAAGCTGAGAATCGTGCAACAATTAATTGCGATAAGCCGATAATCTCGATCAATGAGTGCATCAGATAAATATATAAATATACACATCATATATGTATATACACACGCGTGTGCGTGCATACATTCAAGTACAACGCATTCAAAAGCAACGTAGACGCACATAGAGCAACGGCTCTGCTATTTTTGAATTTAGAAGAAAATTATATCCCATTGATTTGAATTAGATCGAATTAGATTAAATTAGATTGATACCGCAAGCATCATAGATAGACTCATAGACAGACTCATAGACGATTCAAGACAGACTTGATGTGATCCACCTGTGGAAATAAAGAAATGCGCGCAATTCTCTTTAGATTAGCTCAAAGAAAAAGGGCGCAATGGGTGATCAGGTGATCACCTGTCTATCACGAAAAGAACGAAGATGATCGAAATTGCGAAATGCACGCTTGTCTCTCGAGTGCATAACTCGACGCGATAACGACGAGATTCTTTTGAAAATCGATCCGATAGACAAGTGGTAAAACCCGGTCTGATCTTTCTTTGATTGATTGACATGATTTCTTATCCCAAGATATATCTCGGATAGATGTTTGCTCATTGGTGTCGTGTGCAATGTACTGTTTAAATACAATAAACCAAACAGTAGCGACATTCACAAGCGTTATTATCGTGTTAAAGGTAAGCCGACCTTCTCGATAGAAGGTTGTTTGAATTAACTATATAAATGACAACAACTGTCATCGATCGATATCCCGCGTTAATCGTGACGATCACATTGTCGAGTCCGTTATATCCTGTATTGCTGAATTGCCGTAATTTCTAACGATCGAATTGTTGAATTAGAATCTGTTGTCAACAGGGCCATTATGTGGAAGATACTGGTCTTGTGCACAATCGTCGGCGTGGCCACTGCCGAGATAGCCACGTTCAACAACTACAAAGTTTTCAGGATAATCCCGAGCTCGGTGGCACAAGTTGAGGCACTACGGCAATTGGACACATTTTCCGATGGAGTAAGTAGAAGCACTGAAATATAAATGGTTAGAAATGCGAAAAGTCGACGCATTAGCAATACTCTTTTCATCACAATGAAGAGTCTCGCTCGCTGACACACCAATCTGAGATTGAATTTCAAATTTATACTCGTTGCAGTTCTCTTTTTGGGAAATGCCGAGCTTCGCGGGCAAGCAAGCAGATATCATGGTAGCCCCGCATAAGCTGTCCGATTTCTATGAGATAATGACCCAGATCGGTGCACCGTATATCACTCATATCGACGATGTTCAGAAGCTGATCGACGAGACGATGCCGAAGCTCTACAGCCGTTCGACAGTTTTCAACTTCAGCGACTACCATACTCTCGACGAGATCTACAACAATCTGGATGATCTGGCCCAGCAGTATCCAAACATTGTACAAATCGTTATAGGCGGCAAGACGTATGAGGGACGTCAGATCAAGGGCGTCAAGCTCTCTTTCAAGGCAAACAATCCCGGGATCTTCATCGAGGGTGGCATTCACGCCAGGGAATGGATCTCACCTGCGACCGTCATGTATATCCTACATCAATTGTTAAGCAGCAAGGATGCGGATGTCCGAGCTTTAGCTGAGAGCCACGACTGGTACATTTTCCCCTCCTTCAATCCTGACGGTTATGTGTACACGCATACTAACGTGAGTATTTCTGCGACGTCATATGATCGATTTTAATTTTGTTAAATTGGAGGAGAAATCACATCTACTGAATCTCTCTCCTTCGTTCGCAGAATCGATTATGGAGAAAAACGCGCAAGCCATACACCATGTTCTGCATTGGCAGCGATCCTAACAGGAATTGGGACTACAGGTGGAATAGTAAGTATCCTCTAAAAAAGGAATGATAATTCAAAATAAAATGAGAAAGAAACTATAAATTTTAATTTTCAATGAAATCAGATTCGGCTGCTTTTAACAAGCATATTCTGTATGTATGTATATCGTATATATATATATATATATATATATATATATATATATATATATATACGAAAAGGAATGCATCTATATATTTTATATATATATATAATATATAGATGCATTCCTTTTCTTTCAATTAAAATTGAAATTGCGATTGGTTCTTGTTAAATCTAATAAATCGTAATTTGGAATTCTCAGCTGGAGGTACACACCCTAACCCGTGCACCGAGATTTATCCCGGTAATGCGCCGTTTTCCGAGATTGAAACGAAGAGCATGTCTGAGTACATCAAAAGCATCTCAGATAAATTCTACGCATACATCTCGTTCCACAGCTATTCACAGTTGTTGCTGTTCCCCTACGGTCATACGAAGGAGCATCTCGAGAACTACGATGATTTGGTAAGAGAGAAGGCTTTGGAAAATAACGACCGCGTCCAGGGATAACACAGAACGGATATTTCGCTAATTAATGGAACGAATTAGTTTCTTCTTTCTTCGTATCGCCATTTCGCGGAGTATTTCAAACGTTCCGTGAGATAACGTAAATTATAAATTTAATACAAAGAGATTTCGCGATATCGAAGTAACGTTGTTCATCTTGTTCATTTGTTCATCTGACAGATAACGCATAATTAATCCAACATCGATCCGATTCGTCAGAGATTCAATTCGGTCACGGTGCACTTTCACTTTGCAATGCTTCTTATATCCAGATTAAACGTTTCAAATTTAATTGTATTTTAGCGTCAGCATTGTATGTACACACACGCGCATACATATACGCGCGCAGACACATATACGCGCGCACACTTTATGTACGTGTATATATATATATATATATTTCTTTTTTTTCTGCGATTCCAGTATGCCATCGGTTCAAAATCGATTGCTGCCCTCAAAAAGAGATATGGAACCCAATATGTGACCGGAAACATTGCCGAAACGATCTGTGAGTAAAACTCATCTTACTTTCCGTGCTTGATTAAACTTCGTAATTATTCAGAATTGTGTGTTTTCGTTACTCTTGAAACGTAAATCGCTTCGATCAATTATTGTTGATTATCAAATTATGATTAAAAGTATCATCTAAATTAATATCGCGTTTCCAGATATAGCAACTGGAAGTACGGTAGATTACGTCAAAGGTACCTATAAGAAGCCGATGGCCTATACTTATGAGTTGCGTGATCGCGGTCAAAATGGTTTCTTACTGCCAGCCCGTGAAATCATTCCGACTGGAGAGGAAACGATGGATTCCCTCGTGGCTATGTTCAAAGCGGCGAAGGAACGTGGAATTCCTCAAAATAGTTAGGACACTAGAATAATTAATATCTACATACACAATATGAGATATCTAATTTCGTAATCGACTGACGATGAACGGTGGTCTCTTTGATGATCAATCATGGAATTTTTTATAATTTCGCAACATCTCCTTATTAGTTATCTCCCTTGTGCAGTTATTTCCTTTATTTAAACGAAGATTCTAAATGAAACAGGTGTTATCGTGTGAAGAACCGGATGTCATTAAGGAGATACATCATTAGCATGTACATATAATATTTATTAAACGCATTATATATAATTGTTTGAAGAACTAACGAATTGACAAAAGAATTGACGTTAGTTTAAAACTAATATAGACTTCTTTTTAAAAGATAAACCTCTTTTAAAAAAATTATTTGTTCTAACATGTTGGGATTAAATTTTATTTAATAAAGATAAGACGTAACATTTTATATAATAAAGCTTTTTATATAATATTGCTTTTATAAGAGCAATATATAGATGTAATGTTAATAAATTCCCAATTCCCAAAAGAATAATCTTATTTATATATAATACCTGATTCATCTTTAACATCCGATACGCAAGAAGTGTTTGGCCGCATAATACTCTCTGTGCATTTATAAAATTGTGTTCCATGTGTTATACGAAGAATTATACGATCAAGTAATAATAATTTAATTATTATCCTCCCTGATGACTAAATTTTTGGCCCTGATTTTCAAATCTCCTTTCGCGATTTTCCCAGAGCCGGTATACGGAAAGCTATCTAGGAAGACCACTCCAGCACGCAACTTGTGAGAATCCATCATATTGTTTGCCACCAAATCCACCAGTTCCTTCTCAGTAACCTGCAAACGCGATTTGATTGAATCAGCGCTTCATTTCGTGAAAGTAGTGTAGAATAGAAGGAAAAAGATTTTGACATTGTTTATATCGATGCGCATCAAAAGTCTATAAATCGGTTTAGGCGTTGTTTGTATGTATGTGTGTGTGAAGAAAAGGGTAGTAACGAAAGGAAACACTGTTGATGCTCCTACAGGACCTACAGGATAGTTCCTACACGTTGATAGATATCTACACGTAGTTAATCCGGATTAGATAGAAATATACGACGAATCACCGATAGTGTTCCAGGAATCGTTTTTGTGCAATGACGTGAACGTCTTAAAGTTAAGTACGTCACGCGCAGAAGAATTGTCTTTGAAGAAACCTTTAAACAGTGCATGAGTTATAGCCAAGTTGTATCAAGCGAATTGTGAAAAGCGCGAGTGAAGAACTACGAACTGCGAGTTGCGAAACAGCGAGATCAGAGAGCTAGTCTTGCGAGAGACATTGTATGCTAACAGAGGATACAAGGATAAAGCGTTTATTCTGATTTTGATTTTAATCTCAGGCGTCGAAAATCCGTCATTTCCAGCATAACTTCCATTATATTTATATTTGGATTCTACAGTTGCTATACTTTTCAATTGACGTAACAGAAATAATTGCTTCTTCTCTATGTGACGCACAGATCTGTACAGAATTACCATGGAAAGGAGGAAACAGAAAACTTCTTATCTATTTACAAGTTCGAAAGAAACTTTAATAATGGGCCGTACCGTGCTTCCGGGTTTCGTGGAGATGAAAGCAACCGGWTGTTCATCGTCAGTTGGATGAGGCACTCCGAATACTGCGGCTTCACCTACCCCTGGATGAGTTCGTAACAAAAATTCAATTTCCACTGGCGAGATTTGATATCCTCTATACTTTATAAGTTCCTTTATTCTATCTAAGAGGAACAAGTAACCGTTTTCGTCAATATAACCGAGGTCACCCGAAATCAGCCATCCTAGAAGTAACATTTGCGATTATTTCCATAATGCACCATTATCGTGCTCGATAATTGATTAAATTTCTTACCTTCTTCATCAAACACATGTTTCGTTGCTTCGGAATTTTTGTAATAACTGTTCATTATGGTTGCCWTTTTTATGTATATTTCTCCCATTTGATTCGGACCTAGAATTTTTCCGCTGTGCGCATCCATGACTTTTATTTCGGCATTTGCTTCTACTGTTCCGCATGATCCATTCTTGTGATGTGGTTCCTGCACTGTGACTATCCCGCCACATTCCGTCATTCCTAGAGATRAGAAGCATATCAAATTTGTGAATGCCATTGCTTACAAATCGTGGTTATTACACATCATTCCCTAGGCCAATTATTAACCGTAGATCTGCAGTATGTGAACATGCGGTAAAAAGCATTTCAATTCCTCCTGTGCATTCGACTTGAGGATAGAGCCGGAGCAAAATATAGTTTGCAGAGATGGCAGCGGATATTTTGTCGCATATTCGGATCTGAGAAAGCGATTAGTCATGCTGGTACTCAAGAATAACCATTTAATCTGAAACAAAAGAAGATAAAAATTGAAAACGAGAGAAGCATTTGCAGTTTAATATCAATCGTGCAAGCATTAAACAGTAATATAGTTTATACGTTGAGCAATAAAAAAGTTTAAATGAGATATTATATTATTGCATAATTCATACCGTATATGTGCAGTATTAGACCTTCGATCTCTTTATATAATTTGTGTCTATAGCACTAGTAATAATTACTGTAATACCGCATTGATAATTTCAAGTCATCGATGATAATGTCGACGTCAGATCGGCGACGACGAATAAACAACTAACATCTTCTAAGAATTATCTTATCGCGCATGATATTGCGATGATTTTCGCAATGAAAAATTGAACCATTGAGTGTTGCATTGAGTAATAGAGAAAAGTYTTTAGGAGTAAAAGCACAAATGTTACATTGAATAATAATTACGAAATCTAACGAAATGATAAAAAGAAATGTCAGAAATGTTGAAATGCATTTAACATGATTTCCACCTTCATTCAAGTTATTCTGTCTCTGTTATTTTGTCAAGAAATGAGTTTAATAACGCCGAGAATAACTACAACTTCAAGAATCATCCTCGCAGCATTTCCTTACCTTGTACTTTTGAATCAATCGGCAGGTCATCTCCGCATCGAAATATGGGTAAATAATTATTTTGACGCCACGCGCGATTGAGCGTATGCTCAAAATTACCCCACTGATCCAGTAAAGGGRTGAAAACCACATYGTCACCATGCTAACRTCCAGRGAATCTTGTRCTTSGGCATTCAACAACAAGCAGTAGTTAGAGAGTTCAACGCCTTTCGGCATACCAGTGGTGCCTGACGAATGCAGAATGCAGGATGTCTTCTTGATATCGTCGAGCTCGAGATACCGAAARTTCGCCACTTGAACGTCAGTATAGCCGCTCAACACCTTGGAGAATGAAATTGTGCCGGGATGGTCACCATAWACYACCACRATAGGACTGTAACTCTTGTTTTTCAWCGCTTTCAGAATCAYATCCACGGGTTTCTYTGTGCAGAAGATTATTTTTGGCSTCGTTAGSTGTAGCATATGATGCGCCGTATCTACAARRACATCGCRGACGTCAATGCATAAAATAATAATTCTGATAGACAGAACATGAAATTGAGTCAATTTACTCTTTCGCACATTTACTTCTTCTTCTTGTAATATCATYATTTTGTTTCCAACAATTATGCAAAGCACCAAACATGTAAAACAAAATTTGAGATCTTGACGCGCGAAAATTCATACTATTATTCATCATAAATTTTTTAGAAATCTAATTTTACTACAGCATGCAATGTTTTATAGATGTTGATTACAATGCCTTAAAATATTTATGCATGTTATTAGGAATGCTAATATACTTGAAATATAGGAATATTAACTATTGGCATGCACTATGAATGCCCTTATATGTTTTTTAATGTTATCAAATCGATATCCTACAGTCGATATCCGCTTGAAATACTTACTCAAGTTCATGTCTTCATTCCACGTGTTGAAGATCGCATTAACATAAGCGGCCGCCAAGCAAGGCACGATGGCATCGAGATGATTGTTCGAGCACAAGCTGACGACGTCGCTGGTTTTGATTCCTTGTTGCTGGAGCCATAACGCGCATCTCACAACTTTATTCTGTAACTCCGCATAAGTGACAACCTTGTCCGTTTGCGCGTCTACCTGCAATTTGTATCGCACAATTTTTGTTTTTGCGTAAATATTAATAAATAATACGGAATTGTCGTGAATATCAAAAGAAGATATATAAAATATCAGCTGCAATATCACGTGCAATATTACTGTGTATATAATTGTGTGCTGTGTCTATGAGTATTAAATATTTACATGCGATTTTACGATGTTTTTACGATGAATATTCCAAGTTTAAGTTAAATTACATTGTTAGCATTATTTTGTTGACATGAAAGTAAAGTTAATTAAATAACGCAGTTAAATTAACACCATTCTTGCTCTTAATCAAAGTAAAATTTGTAAAACGGCTTTAATTACGTTATTATTAATATTAATATTTCTTATTTTATCTCAATAAGATTCTTGACTTTTTCATTTGACTCTCTTCTCTGTCTGAATTACTTCGTCATGTAGGATGTCGACARCTAACGATACAAGTAATAATTTCGATATAATTATCGTTTTCTCTATAATATTGTAGTCCTGTCATAAAACGAATGAAACTGAGAACATTAGTTTCATAAAAATCTTAAACAGAACGAACGATATCGAATGGAAGAAGTATATATGCAAATCATCGATATCGAATGGAAGAAGTATATAATGCAGATCATATAACGATTCGGTTTCAATTTTATTTGTCACTTTATCATAGTTTTCTTTATCAGTTTATATTATCCTGTATTATTATCATTCATTCYAGCTCAATCTATCGTCTCTGTCACTTTCTGAATAATGATTTTTCCTTAATAGAAAATAGCATAAAATTCATCGAAAAAGGAAATGCTATTCCTTTTTTATTATCACTTTTATTATCACTTTTTATTATCGTTATTATATTATTATTCATTATTGCATTACAAATACGCTATTAAAGTGATAATCACTAATTAAAAATTTCTAACTTCTTATTGAATAATGGCTAAATCATTATCACGTAATATTAGTCCTCGTATTCAGAATAATTAATGTATTTAATTAATATAATACGAATTCGAAGCACTTAGTGATACATAGTGCATCAACTTACATTCGCGATATTATTCTCATATTTCTCCATGCTCTTCCATATCAACTCTCCAAAACTATTGTACTTCTTCGAGAAAGGTATTATTTTTCCTTTGTAGACATTATCCGTCATCGTAAATTCCTTGGGCAGACAAAACGAGAGAATAAATATAGTTAAGATTGAATTTATCTTGAAATTTTGTGAAATTTCGGGTATTATTTGTATCTTTGTTGTTGTTGTCTTATATTTATTATTTATTGTATCCAAAAGGAAACTTACGGAAATTCCTTCTCCAATTTTAATAAATTTGGGATATAATGTCTAAAATAACATACATGTTGTCTTTTTATATGCTCATGCGCATTTTTGGAAAATTTTTGTGAAATCTATGATAGTCTATCTATTCTATTCCTTTGAAAGATATTTGTTTCCTTTCYTTCTTTATTGTTGAAATTCCGAAAAATGGGACAACTTTTAACGAAAACTGAATTAGAGAGAGAATTTTGCAATGATGCCTCAGATTTTTCGGAAATGTTGTAGCATAATATGTTCTATTCTAACATAATCGCACTTATTACTCTGTTATAARATAAAATTCTGTCTCGAYCAAATTGGAGGACATTTCTTACATTAAATTCAACCATGGATAACAATTTCATTTTCTGAAAAATTGATTTGTCGGAAAGCAGATGGAAATTTTTATATGCGCGCTATTTGTAACGCCTATCTGCTCGATGTATCAACACGATTACTTCATCGTTCTTTTATAAGGTATGATTTCCAATAAGATATGATCATATATGCAAACAGCATGCAGAATAGTAAATTTCTTAATTCTTTGTTTCGTGAGAACGAGATATGTATTTATATACATATTTTATTTTCAAAAAACACTTATCTATTTACATATGCGTATAAATATGATTGATAATGTACAAAATAATATTACAATTATTATAATGGTCATTAAATTCGTCATGTATACTTTCATTGCAACACTTGCCTGCTAATCAGATAAAGGCATATCTACAGGAGAAATTTTCTCTTTATATAATTTAATAATATAATTAAATTAATTTAATTATTTTTTTTAATCGGTTTCAAATCCGTTTATGTCATCTCCGTGCTTATTTGATCCATGTTTTTCTAGATTTCTAGATTTTATTTTCTCTCACTCATATTTTATCTTCCAAAAATGTATACTTATATTTTTCTTATATCCTTTCAAAATATAGTATGACTAAACGTTTAAACTATATGGGTTTAAAATAAGTTATGTTATGTATAAGAAGAAGTTTCTTTCAGTAAATATCATATATTAATTGTACTATTGATTAACAGGCAAGCGTTGAAATGAAACTATGCATGGCGATTATAGTAACAACTATAATGTGATATTATTTCGAACTACATTATCAATCGTATATACACGCATACAATRATACACATACATATTCATATGCTCACACGTTATTTTATTTATATMTATCACGTCCTTTAACGAGAACKTWTAAGAGAACATTTTTTATTGCTTTTAGCTATCTGTTTGATGCCGTAGATCATTCTTATTTAACACAAAATTTGAAATGTCGCACAGTCTATCAAAGTCAGTTCATCTATTAATGATGGAAGAGTTTTCATAAGCTTCCTTATCCATCAAGCCTCATAAATCGTAGTTTTTTAACGTAACGAAGCGAGAGGCATATATGATATCTTACACTYACCGTTGATTTATCCATTGCTATTGATGTTTTTGTGTGAGATTCTGCTCACGTTGAGGAAAGTCTATCAGAGATGTTATAAAGATGAAATGTTATTAGTGAGAATCTAATCAAATATACTTGATATACATATATACGTAATACTTTGCTCATGAATTATGAGGCATGTCATGAATTAAAGTATAAGATATTAGTATAATGCGATTCAATTAGTTCAATAGGCATCGATTAACTTTCGTCTTATGATTCTTTTTCGCCATAAATCATTATAGCCATTACGGATGATTATTTCATTTASGTATACCGATAAACGTCTCTCGGATAAGCGCGTTTATTTTTTTATTTTAATTGATCAGAGTTAATATAGTCTTACTAAGCGGGGAATTTAATAATAATATTATTATACAGAGAATTTCAAAAGAAAGATAGAAATAGTTTTTTCTTCAAACGGACTATTAAGTATTGCTCGTCGCACAACGTCGCTTGTCGAATTACGTCAGTTTTCAATTCGTGCGCAACTTTATAAGGTCATCTCCGTGAGATAAATGACCGAAAAGTTCATTTATCATGCTAAAATAAAATCACGGATTACATGTGAAGATCGAAAATAATTGCAATGTAAAATTGAGGTTGATRAGGTTTACAATTATTAACGAAATTGTATGAAGAGCGATAATGTGAAGTGCGATGATGCTTATTTTAACTTAATTGCATGTTGCAAACTTAATGTCACAAAACATGTCAGTGTCGTAGTAATCTCAGGCATAAACAATTTATATTCACGGTAGTGAATTATCTCATTGTTAAATGAGAAAATCTACAATATAATATTAGAGCATAATATTACAGTTGAACTTGATGATTTGAAAGTAACCCAATACATTACTTTTACACATTATCATTTACTGTATGACAATAATTCTTATAAATATGTCGTGAYAAAATTTTCAATAAAATAATATCGTACGGTATGTCGCTTCCTAAATTAAAATTTGAGCGAATCGAATTTGGAATCGAATTTAGAATAATCGAACCAACAATTGCTATCAAGCAAAAACATTCGATTTTCTCTTTGCTTCTTCTTTTCGTTTAACGAAGGATTGAACCGGTGAATCGATGACACTATTACCACACAGTCACGATAATCACATCATTATCTGACAGATAATCTAATAGATGTAATTGCAAACACAAAATGCAGAGAATGATATTTACGTGTCAGATTTTTATTAGTTCTCACAGTATGAATATAATTTATACGATAATCATAGATGACGCGCCCGAATTTTATCGAAATTCCAATGGCACGATGCGAAAGAGAATTCACTCAAAAGGGATTACTGCGCTCAATAGGCTCATTGATGAAAAACGAACTATTGAACAACCACGCATATACGTTGGCAGGCGAAATCGGACTATCATCACTTTACACTTATTTGCTTCATGAATATTTACATCTTGATAGATACGAGACTACCTACAGTATTCATACGATTGATCAATGATTCGCGGAACGCAGCATTTCCTATCTTGAATGTCTATCAATTTATATCGATATTATTACTATTATTCTATGCAAACTTTGCATAGGAAATCGTTCTTGATTAATTCCCTTGATTAATTGCCAACGACAGATTACTATTGCGTAAACAGATTTCGTAAAAATAAAACAGATAAGATATAGATATATTGTTCGTAACTACAACAGAGCAGACAATAATATTTTTCTTGTTATTAGCATTTATATTTATTACACAGCTGTATGTATCAAATATGAATAATCTACGATCGTATCATTAGAATAATAATAGATATCTCTATGGTAATAAAAATATACCATCACTTTTAATCGATATTACTATATACCTTCGTATAAATTTTTATGTTTTGTGTATTATATTACGGAGCTTATTCTACTGAACATATGTTCTCCAAGCCTTTTCACACTTAATTCCTGGAAGTATTACTAAATGCCGCGCGGAACACCTTGTAATAATTCCTAGGATGATAATAAAAAAAAAAATAGGGCATATTACAATGCAGCATATAATCAGTATATATAACTTTGTTATGTAACATTGTTACACGTTACATAATATATCTTTAACGTTGTTATGCAATATTATATAATCATCAATTCCGCAATATGTATAAATGTTTTATAAATGAAAGGATAGAATTTCCATGGAAATTTTATAGGATAACAGTGGCCGTTAATATAGTCGGATTATCAAGGTCGCAAATTGCATAAAAGCGAATTATTGTACTTATTATTGCGTTATTGCGATATTAGGATTATATTGTTCTTTGATATCGCCTTGTTCAGGAAAAGAAATGTGGCATTTAATTGCAGATCAGATGCAGACTAACGTTCTTGGTTTGAGTACATTTACGACACAGAAATTAAAAGTAATAAAAGCAAGGATTATGATTCTCAAATACCACTGAGAGATAACAACAATGAGATAAACATGATGCAGATGCGATACAGATTTATCTTATGTAATGATCGCGACTGTCGAATCAGCGATGCTGCGTGCAATTGAGGCGTCGATTTGCGATAAGGATTGTCTAACAAATAATTTCAAGTGTCTCGAGTAAATTCAAGCTAAATATCTTATATATTTACTTACAATAATCACAACAATTTGCAGTCAGTCATAATTAGACATAACACCATGTAAGGACTAAAACGAGCATTGACGAGCGCGAATGTAGATGAGGATCAACGTACACATRATTGTGAAATAATAATAAGAATCCTTAACTTGATAAGGATATATTATTTACGCTAGATACATAGAAATATAATACATAAAAATGGTATAAATATGTAATGAAATAAAATTTCTCAAAATTTTACAGGACAGAAATGTAAGTAAAATCTTGTTGCATTGGATTCATTGTTTTCTGCAATGCAGTCGAGCATTCAATCGAGATTCGTAGTAATTTCCCTGAATTTCCTTTGATTTTAACAAATAAATTGAGAAGCGACTAAATATGTTTGTTCAACTTTATCTTGTTGCGTAAGAATCTTCGTATCGTATCATTACGGTTTCGACTCAATCAGACGCTGACTTGATTCCAGTAAACTTCTTCAGTAAACAGCAAACATTTTCAATAGAATATTTTTTGGAACGCCGAAGTCGATTTAATTATCGATGGCGACTTCTCGCCTTTCAACTGGCAGGTACCTGTTCATTCCCAAAAACTTGTTCATTCCCATGTTTTTACAAGGTCGAAGGACTAAAAGTACGAATGAGTCTGTATCGGGATACAGAAAGATATATATTTATTCGATTGAATGCAACTAATTAAAGCAAATTGATTTAGAAATCGGTTACGTATACTTATTTCTGTTGTTTTTGCTTCTAGAACGTTTTTCATGAGTTATCTCATTACGTTCACAAGTCCTTCAACTTTTTAAACGAGTATTTCCCACACATGAATATTTATCACTGATACGTGCAATTGCGGTAATTGTAAATGCATCAGGATTATTTCTCAGTATTGTTTCAGAAATATTTGTTGAACTAACTCGATAACCTATCCATGATAAGCACCACGTCTGTAGCAAGAGCCTTTCTATCTATGAACAGCAATTTCTTAAATAAACGTTTCAGTTGAAAGATTTTCTCTGTTTAAGCATTTTGATTGACAAATAATTGACGATCGCTGATTAAACAAACGATTTAGAATATCGATTACAGAATCTTGAAGAGTATTCTTTTTAGCATCTAATATTTATTGTAATCGTTGTTATAAATAGAACATTCAGCAATACATTTGCCCAAATAATCATGTGAGGAAAGATATATAACTAGCCTCATATCCTTGTATGATACGTGTCACATTGTAATACATAATGTATATAATGTATGCGAGTATGCTATTCAGAAGTGTTTAACTGCGGAATATTTGTTTATTAAATCTATACGTCTCTTCTACTTGAGTGTTCTCCTTATTCCTTTTGCTTTCATGATTTTCATGGCAGCGGGTTTATTTGGCGCTCTTCTGTCGTGATATGACAGAAAGAACTTTGACTCTAAGAATTCCTTGATGGTTCCTTTAATGGCTCGTATCTTACGATCACAATGAGGTATGTTATTTGTGATGTACAAGAGGCATTAATAATTATCCTAGAGATCTATGATTGGGCTATGTTTGCAATACCTCAATAAAGTTTGCGACTATATACCAAAGTTGGATAATATATATCTAGATAGGTTTTATATTATAGATATAATAGGTATGGTTTTATATTACAATACTTTGTTTTCCAGTTGTGAATTTTGCCTAGTAGCCAGTACATATTATTTAGTTTATGTCCTAAGTATTTAGGTCTACTGGATATATGTTTTTTCAGGTTAAGTTGTCTGTCGAGTTGCATGCCGATATTTGGCAGCATTCGCTTGTGGAATCTGAGTTCCATTTTGATAGACAACAGGACAGATTGCAGTGCGCGTGATGAATATAACACTAGTTGACTTGTTTTGATTGACTTTGATTCGCTAAAGTTTTATTCAGTTTTCTATGAGGTTTAAGTTATTTGGATGCTATTAGGGTCTTTGTGTAAATACCATCGTATCATTCGCGAAAGTAGCAATAAAAGGATTCGTATCTGCTGATAAATCTGCAGTACAACATATATTGAGATGGACCAAGGACACTTCCCTGAGGATTTCTCATTGGATATCGCGGATTTCTGTTATGACATCATGACATAAACGTAATTAGGTACACGCATACACACGCGCATTAATGCACGCATGCACTCATACATATATATTATCGACATAAATGGGAGTAAAATTCGCGTCACTCTCTCGCTGCTTTTTTCGTCGCGCGATACGCAGCTCGACTTTTAAGAATATGAAACATGAATTTCAAAATAATATTTCGATGCATGCCTATGCGGTGATTTTGCCATGATAATATTTCAAGAAAGATTTTGGTATCTTAAACTGAATTAGTAGCAGCTGTTCACAGATGAAGCAAACATAAATATTTGATCGAGACTATCAATTGTTGAGGAACAAGTAATACTTTAAAATATACACTGAGTGAGGAAGATCTGCTGTTTAACCGTATACAAGTGTAAAGAAATTCTTTATCTTTTTGAATCGTCGAACAGATTATGATTCTATCTATCCTAACCGTAAAAATGCTTGCTGCACCCATGTGAAGGGGTCTCAAGTAAATCGTGAAATCGACGAATGTACATTTCCATTTAAATTGTGACTCATCAATTATAGCACATCTGAAGTTGCGTGTTGATTGTTCTCGGTGCTAATCATTTAGATATGACTTATATATATATATATATATATATATATATTTATGCAGTACCTTAAATGAAACGATCACGGTTCGTTGAACGACTAGACGTAACCGATACTATTGTTCGGTAAATGCAAACATAATTGCGAACGAAGTTCGTCGAAATTCGTAATTTCTCATTTTCTATTCCTCCATCTTACTCTGTGTAATTTAATTTAATTTCAGCTTATTCGTTCTAAATTAATCATATGCTCTCCCTCTCTCTCTCTCTCTCTCT
>JAHMML010000050.1:0-10699 GCA_020341155.1 Eciton burchellii
CCTAACCCAGCCTCGCCTAACCCAGCCTCGCCTAACCCAGCCTATTTAGTAGCGTCCTCAATCCATATTCCATCATTGTCGGCATGATGTGCTCTAAATGCCCAAAGCTCGCTCTTGTTAACACAGTTTCTCTATACTGCTGATGCTGTGATTCTATTGGTCAATCTTGATGTTTCTAATGGCAATTGTACATCCTGGAGCATTGCTGGTCATAATATCCCATAACTCTCCATGTTGGGAGGTGTTTGACAATTTTCGTCAAAGTGTATCACTCGAATTCCAACCTGTGGCATTTCCCCAATGTTGCTCAGAACTGGCAACTTCGTCGCAAACATAGTCATGAATGATCATATCTGGTCCTTATTGATCATGTTGAGACACTACAGGCCATTTTAAGCGGTTTTTGTCGAATGTCATCGTATCGTGTCACGTGTAGCAAAAGTTGACGTATCTTTCCAAAGTTGTGCGAAACTGACCATAATGGAACAAATTTGGTCAAAATTGATGGAACTAGACTTTAGCTAGACGTACGGGACATTTTATGGCCTTCTTGGTCCACGATCGATCGTGGCACGGTGTGTCCTGTTTAAACATACATCGCACTCTTTGACACTGTATTGGAATTGCGGCTATTGCGAGAAGAAGAATAAAGCGTTCTTTTTTCTTGTTCTTTCAATCTGCATCGAAGGTGCTACATGTTTTTCTATTTTGTCGTACAGAAGAAAGGGATTATCGTTGGCGGCATGAAAGGCTTGTAATCGGCGTAGTGTGTGAATGCGTGTAACGTATGGACGCGTCAGGTCCAAAAGAAAGGACAATTGCTGGAAAAACCGTTGACGCTCGAAAGCTAAACTTGTGACGTGATTCGTCAAAATTGATAATATGTTGCGATTGGACAAATTCTGAAATGTAGCAGCACTTTTGGATGTAATGAACGGTGGTAGCAGAGACGCGGCAGGAGAGTAGTAATAATAATGGTTGAGCAGTGCGGTGACAGTAGGCGAGTAATTGTACAGTTGTAAACGGCGAAGCCGTGTGAAGTCAGCTAACTTATCGAGAGACGTTACATCAGTGCGTACAAGTTTAAAATTCCATTACTTATTGTTGCTTTGATCTGAAGCGTCATCAAGATCCATTATACTTAATAATTTCATCCTGATGGAAATATCCTTCGGTTGCAAATTTCTTATAACTCTGATCTGACGTTTCGACTAATTTATGTATGCGCACCACTGTACTGGGGCGCCCTCGGTTATTTGCAAGTTTCTTCATTCATCGCTGTGACGTTTGACATAATCGATCTGTAATCGATACGATGTGTCATCTCATACAACTATCGTTAGTACTGATACTCCCTTCGGCTATTTGCAAATTTCTTCAGTCATCGATCCGATGTATTGATATATCGAGATGAGGGCCCGGCAGTACTATTGCTTCCTCGGTTATTCGCATGTAGCCATGTACGATCTTTAATCCGGTTTGCATTTAATATATGCGAATGATCAAGAGATTACACGATGCTCTACGTGCAATCGTCGGACTTGCGGCAGTCTTGAAACTAAAATTAATTCAACTATCTTCATTCAGCGTATCTTCGGTACCGCGCGTTATATTATTTCTGTTGTCGGCTATTGCCGAATATAATAAGATTCCCGAATACCGCTCGGAGACCTCCTCGATGAATTTTATTCGAACGCGATTTCTTGAAAATCATGAGAATCATTATTCACTGAGGCATAAATAAAATATTCTGCTCATCTTTTTGTCTAAGGACTAAAAGCTATGTAACATTGGCGGATGTAGGAAATCACTTGAGATTGATTAATCTTGGCGATAATCCGAGCGATTCGATTAATTTGTTTGCTTACCTACTCGTGACACGATCGGAGAATGGAAATCAGGTTTTAAATTCCTGTGGACAGCTCGCGGATCTATAATGGATCGCTCGAAGCAATCCGTAAGAATCGCGAATTTCATCTTCGGTGTTCCTTGTTTCAAGCATCCGTCTTGCATGTCAATAAGAGAGACGTACGAGGCGCAGGATAGAGAATATAAAATATAAATCGCAAAATTCTTTCCAGTTGGAGTAGCGGAAATTCCCAGATTGGCACAAGTGCCCACGCATGCTTCTTTTATGGAGAATCTCTTCGGTTAGAAATCTCTATATCCCCATTTAGGCGCGTTTGATCCCGCAACAGCCATATCGCATGCAGAGATCGGCCACTTGGTCAGGCATGCGTCAAGGGAAAGAGATGGATAGAATGAATGAGAGAGAGAGAGAGAGAGAGAGAGAGAGAGAGAGAGAGGGGAAAAACGGAAGAATTTTATTTAAGGAATATTGATTTTGTATTTTTTATTGATTTAGCTAGCATGAAACGGACAGACGACGAAACGGGAGACAACTGCACTCGACTTGTTTCTTCTTCCATTTATTTCTGCAATTCCGCATGTAGAAGCGACTTTCGCATGCATCTGTCGACTCTTATACGCGGTAACAGAACTCGAACGATGTCGTAGTAACATTGATATTTCCGATCGAAAAGTCGATCGCTCTCTTGGAGCGATATTAAGGGCAGAACTCGATTATGGTATGAGATATTGGAAATCAGCTCGTTTTCATTACTCGGAGATTTGGCTCGAACATGCCGCGCTTCGAAACTCGTATCTTCGTTCCTCGCGGATATCCGACTCGCTAAGCTCCGTTTGAACAAGAATCACGTCGAATGTAGGATATTAATAATGGATATTAATAGTTGAGAGAAAATGTAATCAACATATATATCTCGTATACCGATCCATTTTAAGGTGCCTTAATATATCGCGAAACGCGGATCGCGAGCGCGATATCCCATTCTTGTTTTTTCAGATCGCGCTTATCTCGTTCGCTTTCTGCCGGTGTCCGATATTGTTCCTGCGCAATATTTTCGCATGGCCTCGAGATCGTTTCGGATAAGCGATAGCACTCGAAACGTTTCGTACAACAGCAGCGATTGACGGGTCGTACGCAAATTGCGCGAGGTGAGAAAACTGGAAGGAAAATCTGCGGTGCTCTAGACTGCATGGGAGGAAGGGCACCGTAAAAATTGTAATGAAGCGGTCATTAACCACATGGTCGGTATGGCCTGATATTTGCTTTGGTGTGGTGCAACGGCCGTCTGCGTTCTCGCTGTAGTGTCACTATAGGCAACTGGTAACGTCGATCGCAAGCTGCGAACTGCCGCGGTTTTATCCTATCTTCTAGACGGCGCGGTTTAATTTGAGTTTTTAATTAATATTTCATATTTCAGTTCGCCGATTAATAATTTCATCGGTGACGAGACATTGCTCTTGGCTTTCTCACGAGCTTCGTTCCCGCGATGCTCCGTTTCTCTTGCGATTTCGCGAGGAGAATTCCGCACGCTTGTTTTAATTCTCGAATGCTCGCGCATGCGTTCGCGTCCCGTACACGTGTATCTGCATGCACGTGGATGTATCCCTACAAGAGCATACTCTTCAATCGTTTTAATTCATTATGCGAACATTGAAGCCGATGGAAGTAAAAATCGAGGCAGATCGATGCATGGGAACGCTGCGTTTCGTTTATTCGCTACTTTCATGTCCCGAGCAGACAGCATATACGTTATATACGCGCGCTCCGAGACTGGAGATGCATTTTTATCGGCACCGGCCATCATATGTATGCTATCGTAATAGCAACCACGGTAAAACTATCGTATTCGTTACGATACAACAATGCTATGCTTATCATCGTAGCTTCCCGCCGGCAGTTTTGGTATGACTGGTACTTGCTCGGCTGAAATTCGAGCGACATGCAACGATATCTTGGATCGCCGTATTAAACCCAGAAAGTTTATTTGTTGATCAGCGGCATATCAATCGCGTTTCGACACGCCTATCGAATTAATTCGTTAGAACGCAATAGCGGATTTTCCGCTTCCCGTCCTAATGTCGCGCCGAATCTTGCGCGCGCGCGAATGCTGCTTTTCGTAATGCATGCTTCTCTTGCTGCACCGCAGCATTTATGCCGCGATCATCGATAGACGTCACTTCGATGAACGATTAAAAGACAATGTTGTGATCGCGCGCACTGCTTTGCGTTTCATTTCACGGCACAAAAGCAGCGGGAACAATCGGTTTTCGATGTAACAAAATGTGCGCTAATTTTACTTCTCGCGGTGGGTCGCGGTGTCGGGTTTTCCTGTTAACATCGACGCCGACGAATCCGATTACGCTAATATCGTTACATTAAACAGTGCCCACTTGGTGTTTTGCGAGTCCCGACGGTCCTGGCTGATGCACGCGCAGGAGAGGAAGAGAGAGAGAGAGAATTTGAGAGAGGATAGATCGTGCGAGAGTGATAAAGAGATGGGGGGAGAAAAACGGCCGACGTTTCCGGGTCTCCGAATTTTCAAATGCGACTGTCTAATTCCGCGTTTTATTCGTTTAACGGGTGCGTTTAAATGCAGACACGAAATGAGAATAAAACGGCGATATTCAGCGCGTAATGCGCTGCGAGAACGCGCGGGTTATTGTATTCGTATAAGAAGAAAGGCGGGAAAAAAAGAGAATAGAAAAGGATCGATATACTCTCGCTTATAATCGCAAATGAACTCGCTCACGTAAGAGACTTATATCTATCCATATATTTACGCGAAATATATGACAACGAGCAACTGCGAGCGTGTTGCGAAGTCTTTCTCACTTGTCATTAGCATTTGCGCCGAATGCGCCGAAGAGAACGAAGCATGTACAAGAGAATTGCAATCTAGTCTGGGAACTATTAATCGCTACGACCATCTAAAGTGAACGTTCAAAAAGAATGTTCAATATGTCGGCCGTTCCTTTCCCCGCACGTTTGAGCGTATGAGCGCTTTGAACCTCGAACCTCATGTAGCAGAAAAATCTCGCGTGGACATTCCGCGTTGCTCAAGGCGGCACGTTTGAGGAACAAGAATTGCGGATTCGGAATTGTGACGGCAGATGAAAGAAAAGCCCGGAAAAGAAAATGCGTTGAGAAAGATGTGCGGGAATCTACTGATTAATCGCGAACAAGCGCAAAGAGAGATTTTTTATCTCTCAGTGAGATTGTTGAAAATAATCATCGTGACTGCGAAGCGATCAGATTATTTGTCGTCTATCTATCAAAACTATACTATATAAAATACATTGTAAATCTATGTAAAGACATTCTAAGTAATCGTCCAGTCGAATCGAGATGAATGTATGTTGCAAAACTCGATATTTCTGTAGATTGCTGCTCTTTATCCATAACGCACATTTTATGCGAGTTGATTAATTCCGGCATTAATCGTCTGCTGTTTTGTATATTTATGCAGCGCATTAAAAGCAATTATCTCAATTTATTGAAGAATTACGTTACTTGACGTATCCGATAAGATTATCCGATTATAAATGTAAATATTGTTGCAAGCAAAGATTGCCGCTGTTAACCCTACATTTTTTTCTCTCTTATATCTTCTAATTTAATTCTCATTCCATTTCTAATCTAATCTAATCTAATTCTGTTTTATCTTATATTTTCCTCCTCTCCCTATCTTCTATTTATGTGACGAGTTGTTACTTTTCAGATTTTTAAAAAAGTTATTCGTCGTACAAGGCCAACATATTTTCAGCGAAATGCTTCACCACGCAATGTATGCTGGACATTTGATTGTTATCTAAAAACTACTCTCAAATATATTCGTTCGGGTATTTTCTGTTTATTCATCTCATCTCTTTATACTAAAATGGCTTTCAATGCAATATATATAATATTAAATATGTGATTTTGTTACGTGATAACAACAAATACTGAACTATATGATTTTGAATTACTCAGAATTCTAAATTCTATATTTTCGCATGAATTCTGTCTTTCTGCAGTTCTTCTTCTCCTTCGACAGACATCCTTTCCATGCAAACATTTTTAATGAAGCAAGCGTTAAGAAGAGCCGGAAACTTTATTAAGCGATCTCAATCAAATTTCAAGCGAATCTCGTATTTTATAAAAATATATGGAATATTATATAAAGACAATGTGTAATATTCTCTCTATAGGTACATAAAATTAAAATTTAACTTACCAGAACAAAAACCTGTTTATTTCATATATATACACGATTCAGAAAAAACGCTTGATTACATATATCTGTAATTGTAAAGTACATCTGCAATGTATTATCTGTATATAATATTCTATATAAAAAAGTTATGACCAGATAATTTATAATTAATTATTTAATCAATAGCCAATTTTTCAGCCATTGCCTTTAATTCTTTCCTTGCGATTTTGCCAGAGCCGGTGTACGGGAATTTATCTAAAAACACCACTCCAGCGCGTAGCTTGTGAGAGTCCATCGTATTGTTCGCCACCAGATCTACCAGTTCCTTCTCGGTAACCTGCAAACGCGATTTGATTGCATCAACGCTCTATTTCGTAAAGATATTTGTGCTTTTCAATTGACAATAACGCAAACAAAATAATTGCTTCCTCTCTAGATGATACACAGATTTGCATAATTACCACGCAAAGAGAGAAAAACTTATTATCTATTTCCGAGTTCGAAGTTCGAAACTTCAATGATGGACTATACCGTGAATCCAAGCCTGATGGTGACGAAGGCAACCGGATGCTCATCATCAATTGGATGAGGCACTCCGAATACCGCGGCTTCTATCACTCCTGGATGAGTATGCAACAAAACTTCGATTTCCGCTGGCGAGATTTGGCATCCTCTGTACTTAATGAGATCTTTTAGCCTGTCTACGATATATAGCTCACCGTCTCCATCGATATAAGCAATATCGCCCGAAGATAGCCATCCTAGAAATGAGAACTGTTTCTCAAACAGAAATGTAATATAATAGAACGTTGACACAATATCGATATAATAAATCGATTGAGTGGAGGATAAAAAAGTAAACCATGTCAGCGTTGAATCATATCAGCCTTGTATCAAGTTTTAATTAGAAAAGTCAGGTTTTTGCAAGGTCGGTTTTCTTACCTTCCTTATCAAATGCATTTTTGGTGGCTTCGGGATTTCTATAATAACCATTCATTATGCCTGCTACTTTTAAATATATTTCTCCCAGTTGATTCGGGCCCAGGATCTTTTTGCTGTCGGGATCCACGATCTTGATCTCGCCGTTTTCTATTATTGTTCCGCATGATCCATTTTTGTGACATGAATACTGCATCGTAATCAATCCGCTACATTCCGTCATTCCTGGAGACGCGAAACATATCAAATTTGTGCCGTCCCTTTTGCGCTCTTTCGTCAAATCATTCATACTCTTTCGCACGCCTCGTTTCATCGAGCAATTACATACCATAACCTTGATATATTTGAATATGTGGTAAAAGGCGTCTCAATTCATCCTGCGTTTTCGATTTGAGAATCGAGCCACCGCAAAATATAGTATGCAGAAATGACAGTGCATATTTTTTTGCACATCCAGATCGGAGAAGACGATTGATCATGCTGATATTCAAGAATAACCATTCAATCTGAAACAAAAAGCAAGAAAATTGAGGACAATAAAGACATCTTAATATCATGTCGGGCAAATATTGAACACTAATTTATAAAACAATAATGTAACTTAATTATGACATGGAACAATCATAGCATTTTTAGTGACACTACTTTTGACTTCCTCATGTATCGTCATTTATATTTATAACATTAGCAATATATGATAGCCGCGACGATAATTTCGAAATATCAATGATAATCTCGATGTCGAACAATATCAAACAAGATCATTCTTCACTTGTAACTCGTCTGTGATGATAAAAATATAAAATGAATAACAAAACAAATGACAACAAAAAATATCTTCGAGAAGCCGTATTTCGAATAATATTTATGATTTCCAGAAACTCTGATACGATGAATGATGTTATCGAAAAGTTTTTATGAATACAAAATCCAATTCATTATTCATTATCATGAATAATGGTTACGTTGAACTTGTTGAAGTGAGAAAGCTAGCAATCCCGGCATTATTGAATTTATCACAATAACCAGTCGTTAATTCCAATACTGAAATTATTCTGCGAAGTGAGTTTAATATCGCTGAATGTAATTTTAAGAATCATCCTCGCGACATCTCTTTACCTTGTACTTTTCAATCAATTGGCAGGTCATCTCCTCATCGAAATGTGGGTAAATAATCACTTGGTTGCCGTGCACGATTGATATCAGATTCATTATCACCCCACTGATCCAGTAAAGGGAGGAAAACCATAATGATACTCTCTTGGTCAAATGCAAGAAACCTTTGTTTTCGAGGCACATCAGCAGGCCGTAATTAGAGAGCTCGACGCCTTTCGGCATACCAGTGGTACCCGACGAATGTATGATGCAGGATGTCTTCTTGATATCATCGAGCTCGAGATATCGAAAGTTCGCAACTTGAGTGTCACTGTAGCTGTCCAACGCCTTGGAGAATGGAATTGTGTCGGGATGCTCGCCGTATACTACTACGATAGGACTATAATTCTTGTTCTTCATCGCCTTGAGAATCACATTCATGGGTTTCATCGTGCAGAAGATTATCTTCGGCATCGTCAGCTCTAGCACGTGATGCGCCGTATCTACGACAAACGAGATGGATATTCAGGCTAATAATCCTGAGACAGAGCATGAAATTGAGCCAATTTACTCTTTCGCCTCTATTTCTTCATAGGATATTATCATTTCGCTTCCTACAATTATGTTACCAAATATGCAAAACAAAATTTGAGATCACGCGAGAATTCATATCACAAGTTCTTTAGAATCCGATTCCGCTATACATACTATACGTAGGACATTGATAAAGATGGCTTTAGACAATTTTATATCCGAATATTATCAAGAATGTTAATAAAGAATGCTAACAAAACTTAATATGTGCATTATGATGTTAAATGCAATGTACGACATTCCAATGTACGTTTGGGAAACTCACTTAAATCCATGTCTTCATTCCACGGATTAAAGATCACGTTCAGGTAAGTAGCCGCCAAGCAAGGCACGATGGAATCGTGATGATTGTTCGAGCATATGCTGATGATGTCACCATCTTTGATTCCTTGTTGCTGGAGCCATAATGCGCATCTCACAACTTTATTCTGTAATTCTGCATAAGTGACAATTTTGTCTATCTGCGCGTCTATCTGTAATTTGCGTCGCAGAATTTTAATCTCTTAAAAGACATAATTGGATCATTGTTCATTTCAGAAAAATCTCAAACATTCAGAATGGGAAAAGCATATCAATATTAATCTAGATTAATCCGTATTACGATTCGATCTCCATTTATTATCCCTTTTGTTATAGGTTTTTTTATTACAGTTTTCACTTATCATTTTATTACAACAATTTTTCTTATTATGTATTTGTCGGTTCAATCTATCGTTACTTCGTCACGTTCTGATTGAACATTTATCTACTTTATTATTTAATTGAAAATCGCGATAGCTAAGCTTCGTCGAAAGCGAAAATGTTTTTTAAACACTTTTTTTATATTACAATCGTGTTGTAACAATCGCCAACTAGAATGTGTACTTCTTTATTGCAAACTTTCTAGTAATATTAGATAATTAGTATTTAAATTCAAAATACATGAAGCAATTTATATAATGTATTTGTATAATATCGCAAATGGTGAGTCAACTTACATTCGCGATATTATTCTCATATTTTTCCATGCTCTTCCATATCAGCTCTCCGAGACTTTTGTACTTTTTCGAGAAAGGCACCACTTTTGCTTTATAGATATTATCCTTCACTGTGAATTCCTTGGATAGAGAAGACGAGAGAATAAATACAGTTAAGGTCGATCTTACCTTGGAATGTTACAAAATTTCAGATTTTATTTGTATTTTTGATGTTGTTGTCTTAGATTTATTATTTTTTGCTTAGAAGGAAACCTATGATATTTTCTTCCTCTAAGGTTAATAAATTTGAGATATAACGTCTAAAATAGAATTGTATAATAGCGATAATAACTGTATAATAGCTGTATAATAACGATAATACTAATTAATTCATGAGCAAGAGTAAATTTCTTAACTTTTCGTTGTATAGACATACATATAGACATACGACTATATATACATACGTATACATACAATAATAGATGTATATATATATATATATATATATATAATATTTATATCACATTGTATATTAATTAAAGAAGAAAAAAGCTTTTTGTTCATAATGTTCCAGTTTCTACTGTCTAACGTTCGGTTCATTCATTTATTCGAGAAGAATTTCCGTAAACTTCTTTGTTCGTCAATGCTCGAAAATTGTAACTTTTTTACGTAACGCAATGAAGCGTGATGTACATATGATATTTTGAACTAACTCACCGTTGGTTTATCCATTGCTGAAATGTTTTCGTATCAAATTCCGCCACTGAGGATACGAGAGCCTATAAACATAAGATATATACAGATGTATACATCATTAATATGAATATTTAAGTATTCTATCAATTTAATTGGAATGGAATCAATCAACATTTAACATCAATAACATACAACTTGAGATATTTTTGTTATAAATCATTATGATAAAGTTCGTTATTTCATACTTGTATACGTAAGATAAAGAGAAAAAACTGAAACATTGCGGCGCGCATCAAAGACCTATAATCGGCTAAGCGTGTGTGTACGTGTGTACGTGTGTACGTGTGTACGTGTGTA
>JAHMML010000050.1:10779-44590 GCA_020341155.1 Eciton burchellii
TACGTGTGTACGTGTGTACGTGTGTACGTGTGTACGTGTGTACGTGTGTACGTGTGTACGTGTGTACGTGTGTACGTGTGTACGTGTGTACGTGTATACGCCTGCACGTGTGTATAGTCGAGCAACGCATAAAGCATCACAGCCGTGGAAAAAGCCGTTGACGCTCGATAATTCGCGGAATGACGTGATTCTTCCGAATTAAAGAGAAATATACAGCAATTATTTCAGGGATTATTTCCGTGTGAAAGATATTACTTAGACATCACGCATCGGTGACGAATCGAAGAACGAAAGTGTAGTAAGTTGCACCAAGCGAGAGAGCTGCAAACTAAGAATTGTCGAAGACAATTTAACGAGCGGAGTTAAAGTCTATCGAGCGAGCGATTGATTGTGCGAAAAAAAAGAATAAAAAATGAAACGTGCTTGATCTTAATTCCTATTATATCCTCCATTTCATACAATAAATACATACATTATATGTTCCTACATATATATAAATCGAGAAAAAGTAAGAATATCTTTTTCGTTTAGAACTAGAATCGTATAGTTGAATATATCATATAGTAATGACAAGTAACACCTGTAGTTTTCAAATTTCGCAATTTTTGTAACACGTAAATCATATATTCTGAGATAAAATGAAAACTAAGCGCGATAAATCAGAAAAATGTATCCGAATGTAATGCAATTTATAACATTTCAAGATTATAATAAATTATGACGAGATGAAAGATTAACGGGATTAATATGAAAACAAATGGCGGTTTTTGCTTTTACTTACTTAAAATTGTTAAAAACATATCACAGAATCGCTCGCAGAATAGCTAACTTTTATTTACCTTACTTTTATTACTTTTACTTATACTTTTTTACTTATACTTTTATTTATAACAAATACAACAATTTTTTATATTACGAAACCTGCGCTACAAACGCTGGATTTTAGAGATGATTCTGACAACTTGCCAGAATGCATTATCTTATTGTAATGTATTATCTGCTTCATAATAATAATATGTCTTGATAACATTTGAAAATCAAAAAATCTCATCACACCGTTTGTTGTTTTCGAAATTAGAATTTGGACGAATCAAATTTGGAATCGAATTCAGAAACAATCGAACGAACGGCTGCTATTATGCAGAAACTTGCAATTTTCTCTTTGTCTCTTCTTTCCGTTCAACGGTTCAGACTGAACTGTCGAATCGATAACGCTATTATGATGCGATATTCACAATATCTAATAAAAATTGCAATTGCAAACATGAAAATACAGAAGAGGATGATATTTACGTATCTGACTTTTACTACCTCTTACACTCGAATGCAATTTACTCGATGATCACAGGTGACGAGAATTTTGTCAAAATAAAAAATGCCGATGACGTGATACAAAAAAATATTCACAAAACAAAAACACTGCTGCATTAAGTCGGATTATCGATGAAAAATAGACGAGTGAATAAACGGTGCGTATACACTGGCAGACAAGAGCAGACTGTCATCATTTTACTTACATCGGCTTTATATAATTATAGCTTCCGAAGTGTAGTATTCCTTTTTATAACATATATTTATCTATGTAATATAGATATATATTCGAAATAAAGCAATCTCAACCAATTTTTGCCGTATTTATTTACATATATTTGTACTTATCTGTATTTTATATTATATTGTAATTTACTGTATATTATATTATACTGTACTTTATATTATACTGTAATTTATATAAATATATGATTAATATAATACTGATTAATATATTACTATATAAATCATAAATATGAAAGACTGTTATTAAATGTCATTTTAATATCATTGCTTATAATTCCGATATCGATATAATATGATTTTCGGGTCATTTCATAAGAAAAAGAGCACGGCCTTCAATTAAGTCCTATCAAATATTAATATTTTCGATTCGTAAAATTTTATTCCTTTACATACATATGAGATGAATACATTTTGAGATGATACGATATAAAAACTAAAATGAGCGTCGAACTTATGCTATGCGTGCAGATAATAATTATCATATTATATGGACATACAATGACGAAATAATAATATAAATAATACTGATAATTAACTTAATATATTATTGATAATATCAATTTGCGCTAGATGTACAGAAATATAGTAGAACATAAAGATAACATAAATATGTAGTGAAATAAAATAACCCTAAGTTTACACAGAAATATAGATAAAATCTTGTTGAGTTTGAGTCATTCCTTTCCACAACACATCGTGTATGACATCCGTAATGATTTCCCGAATTTCCTTCTGTTTTAACGAATGAAAACAAAAATGAGAAAACGATTAAATATTTGTGGTCCAGCTCTGTTTTTTTGGAGTTTTCTTAATATCGATTAGAATCTTCGTAATATCGATTGCGATTTTCACATTCGCTTGAATCGATCTAATATCAGCACAAAATTGCACAAATTTCTGCAATCTAATGACAGAATTGAACATAATTAATTGCGTATTTCTTAACACGTTAATCGTTCGAGTTGATCTGGTTGTCTTGTAATATGCGGATATCGCAAAATTTGATCAATTCCACGCAAGTCGAATAGATAAGTTTATGAAGGAATTACTTCGAAGGTTTCTTTTCCTCTTCATGTTCGTCCTTGCTTCCAACACGTTTTCCATAAATTATCTCACTGCATTGCCAAATTTATTTTTAAGAAAATCTCTATGTATCATAAGATATTTATTGCAATTTCGCGCAACTGCGATTATCGAACAACGAGCCTGTCAGAATCACGTACAAAAATATTTATTGAATCAATCATTCCTCGATTTGCTCATCATAAGCATCGCATTTGCAACAAGAGTCGTTCTATAGATAATGTATTCTAAATGAACATCTCAGTTGAAACTTTCCCTCTGTTTAAGTGTTCTAATTGATAGATGACGTTCGCATCAACGTTCATGATCAAATGATTCATGAAATTATTCAATCGCTTAAGAATGTAGAGCATAAAAATAAAGAATAATCTCGGTGTACGCTTATGCAATGTTGTCTTTATCATGACATTTTCTTGAACTTTTAGACTGACAAAGTATTTATAAATGAATGTTAATAAATGAATCGTGGAAAATGTAAGAAACGAAAATATAATCGACATTGTCAATTGTTGAGGAGTAAGTATTTTTTTAAAACATACGCTGAGAAAGAAGTGTAGAACATTTAATGATTTACCACATACAAACGCAAAGAAATTCCTCTCTGAATCATCGCACAAATTATGATTACATCAAAGCTATTAAAGCTATTAAAATACTTTTGATACAAAGTGAAAATATTCTAAATAATCAGTGAAATCCACGAATATGTTTCTGCAAACTGTTCAATTACACATCTGATAACACATCACATATTTGATGTCACGCGATGATTATCCTGCATATTTAAGCAATGCATTAAATGTAATTGTTCCAATTTAACAATTAAAGGACTCGACGTAACTATTATTGTTCTACTGTAAATAGAAACATTACTGCGAATAAAATTCGCTGAAATCTCTTATTCTCGTTTCCTGTGTAATTTAATTACATACTATGTTATCTCTTCTAAGCCAATTTTATTCTACTTTATATGTTCTAATTTTATTTTATTCTCTTATATACGCGCACTCTCTCTCTTTCTCTCTCTCTCTCTCTCTCTCTCTCTCTCTCTCTCTCTCACTCTCTCTCTTTTTATTGTTCTATTTACTTATCTGCATGCATATATTTATGTATTCATTAACTTATGCAATGAGATATTAATTACGTCTTACATTCTCAAGGAGGAGATATCAAGGTCGATATTTTCTCGCGAATCGTCACGCAATTTTTTATCACGCAATGTTGCATGCTGGATGATATTTGTCTATTATACATTAGCAGGCACATTTAATTTAATCATTCATGCATCTCTTCATGCTCTTGGGCATCTCTGTTTTTTCATTATATTTTTTATCATGAAACGAATTTCGATACAATATCTAAAATATTTAATATGTATTTAATTTTGTAATTAATTAATCGAATGTTGAATTCCTTGATTCTTAACTGTGTTCGATATTCTAAACGTTTCTCCTTATTTGGTCTCTTTCATGCAGCTATGCGCATTCTTTTTGTGGGAACATTTTAGAGAAAACCCATGTTATCAATTGAACAACCGAAAACATTAAGCCGTAGTTTTGCGCCATTCACGTATCTGTTAGATATATATCATGAGCGAATGCCAATTTCACTTTTAAAGATATAGTAAGATAAAAGAAATTAAAAAAAGAATAATTTACGTTTTACAGTCGATATCTTATTTAAGAGAAAGACATAACATTTTATAAAAATAATGTGTGATATCCCTGTATACACATATAAATATTCACTCTATATATACATATAAATAAAATTTGAGCTTCCAAAGGAACAATCTCGATTATCTATTTCATATAAAATACGTGATTTTTAGAGAAAATGCTTGATTGTATAATATAATTTTTAATACTTTCTATATATGATTATGCTCTATATTAGCATTATCATTATAGAGGGTCATGATAAAATAATTTATAAGTGATTATTTAATCGGAAGCCAAATTTTTAGCCATTACTTTTAACTCTTTCCTCGCAATTTTGCCAGAGCCAGTATATGGGAAAGTGTCTAGAAACACCACTCCAGCACGTAGTTTGTGAGAATCCATCATATTATTCGCCACTAAATCCACCAGTTCCTTCTCAGTAACCTGTAAACGCGATTTGATTGCATCTATCTCTGATGACAACTGACAATAACGCAAACGAAATAATTGTTTCCTAGATAATGCACAGATCTGTACAGAATTATCACAGGAAAAAAACGGAGAACCTATTATCTATTTCCGAGTTCGAGGGAAACTTTAATAATAGGCTATACCGTGAATCCGGTCTTGGTGGAGACAAAAGCAACCGGATGCTCATCGTCAGTTGAATGAGGCACTCCTAAGACCGCGACTTCCATCACCGCTGGATGAGTGTGCAATAAAACTTCGATTTCCGCTGGCGAGATTTGATATCCTCTGTACTTGATGAGATCTTTTAGTCTGTCTACGATATACAGCTCACCGTCCTCATCGATGTAACCGAGATCTTCCGAATGCAACCATCCTAGAAGTAATACTCGTAATTATTTTTATCGTGCTCAATATCTCATTAAATTTTTTACCTTCCTCGTCAAAGACATGTTTCGTTGCTTCGGGATTTCTGTAATAACCGTTCATCATGGTTGCCACTTTTATGCATACCTCTCCCGTCTGATTCGGACCCAGAGTTTTTCCGTTATCCGGATCCATGATCTTCATCTCGCCATTTGCTATTATCGTTCCACATGATCCATTCTTGTGGTGTGGTTGCTGCACCGTGACCGCCCCGCCACATTCCGTCATTCCTATAGATGCGATATTTTTATGTCAAGCTTTTTAAATACTATTTGTCATATCGTATTTTCTACGCATTATTTCATCAGTCACTTACTTACCGTAACCTTGCAATATCTGAACTTGCGATAAAACTCGTTTCAATTCCTCCTGTGTTTTCGACTTGAGAGTCGCGCCAGCGCAAAGTATGAGTCGCAGAGATGGTAGCGAATATTTTGTCGTATATCCGGATTTGAGAAAACGATTAGCCATACTGGTACTCAAGAACATCCAGTTGATCTGAAAAAAAAAGCAAGGGAATAGCAAATAAAAAAAACTCTTATATTTTAATGCCGTATAAATGATATAAGTAATGTTTATGTAATATTATTGCTATACAAAGTAATTAACATATGTGTGACAATACTTCCAATGTCATCATCGTGACTTGTCACATCTATATATATATATATATATATATATATATATATCTGTAATCTTTGGCAATAATACGATGAAAAACATGTTTTCTTCATTCATCGTTCAGATAAGCTCTGATGATAGATAGACATAATTAATAATTATTTTTACTGAACTGCATAATCATGCAGTTCTCTATCCTGACAACAAGCAATCAAAGAAATAGCGAAGAATTCAATATTCACACGAATATTGAATTAGTCGCCGCTTTCTCCTTTCAATGCTTTTGCCTTTCCCTTCAATGGAATTGTTCGTGTCTTTTTATCTCCATATCTACTAAAAAGTTCAGTCAAGTTCAGTCTTAATTTTAAAGTCACTCTCACCGTATGCTCTCACCTTGTATTTCTCAATTAGTTTGCAAATCATCTCTTCCTCGAAATCCGAATAAAGGATCACTTGAGCGCCCTGCACAATCGACTTCATGTTCATAATCAATCCACTGAGCCAGTACAAGGATGAAAACCACATTGCCACTACCTTAACCATGCTTATGGTTAAGTCTTGGGCCAATGCCAGTATGCTATAATTAGAGAGTTCGACACCTTTCGGCATACCAGTGGTGCCCGACGAATGTATGATGCAGGATGTCTTCTTGATATCGTCGAGCTCGAGATATCGAAAGTTCGCAACTTGAGCGTCATTGTAGCTACTCAAGATCTTGGAGAATGAAATTGTGTTGGGATAGTCACCATATACCACCATGATAGGACTACAATTCTTATTTTTCATCGCCTTAAGAATCACGTCTACGGGTTTCATCGTGCAGAAGATTATTTTCGGCATCGTCAGCTCCAGCACGTGATGCGCCGTATCTGCGACAAACGACGCGGAATTCAGTGAATATTCAAACTAATAATCCTGATAGACATGAACCAATGAACCAATTTATTCCTTCCTTTTTATATAGAGTTAGTTTCGGTTCCTACTATTATGTAGCAGTATATAAAACATAATTTGAGGCTATCATCCTTGTAGAATTCATGCTGCAGGATTTAGTAGTCTAGTTTGACTATGTCATATTATGTGGTATAAACTTGATAATAACACCTTCAAAGATCTCAATTCTAAGTTTGAATATTATCAAGAATGCTAGTAAAATTAAAGAAAGATAACATATATGTAATAAGTAATTTACATTTTAATATCAATGTTATCAATGTTAATTATCAATGTTAATGTTAATACATTTTAATGTTATCAAATCGGCATCCTAATTATCGCTTGGAAAACTCACTCAAATCCATATCTTCATTCCACGTGTTGAAGATCGCGTTAACATAAGTGGCCGCCAAGCAAGGCACAATGGCATCGAGATGATTATTCGAGCACAAGCTGATGACGTCGCTGTCTTTGATTCCTTGTTCCTGGAGCCATAATGCGCATCTCACAGTTTTATTCTGCAACTCCGCGTAAGTGATAACCTTGTCTGTCCGTGCGTCTATCTGCAATTTAGATCACAAAATTTTAAGATATCCGTTTTTACGTAAATATTAATAAGTAATACGCAATCCCAAATAACAAAAAAAGACATTAGCCGTAATATTACAAATTACTCTTATTAAATATATATATTGCTATTGTATATCTATATTGTACAGTGACTGTTTATATGTTGTGAATATTCTAATAAGTTAAATTATATTTAACATTTTTTTGTCGATTTGGAAATAACATGAATTAAAAAATGCAATTGGATTTTCATTGGTTTCGCAAGAATCTTAAAGACATTTAGAATGGAAAAAACATATCGATATTACTATATACTATATTAATTTAGATTAAACTGTGTTATGATTCGGTCTTATTTTCTTATTGATCACTTTATTATAATTTCTGATGGAGTCTGCCCACCTTATGCTTAGTTAGTAAAGTATTAGTGCAAGTATTAGTCGGATATGGAGTCGGTAATGAAGAATATTCTCCGGTTTAGCGCCGAATCCTTTAATTATTCACAATGTAATACAAATGAAACTTTCCTGTACGAGGAAAACATTCATCTCAGCAGATTATTTCTAGCTAGAAATAATCAAAGAATAGCAAAACAATTGGCCGAAATAATGCAATTAGCAATATCGATCATGTAGCTGGCCGAGTGATATCATTTCCCACGCAATAACGAGCCAGGAATTTTCAACTCCCAATCCTCAATCCCCAATCCCCAACCATAATTCGGTTCACCTGAGGCCGGGAAACAGTCCGTGATATAGCAATGATCCCTGTTATCCTGATACAGAGCCTTGCTGGATGGCTTGTTCATGATTCTGATCTCTTATCGCGGCGCGAAATACACTCAACGCTCTAATACTTTCCATTAATGCGCGTTTATCCCAATTCAATCCAATGTCATTTTAACATTTCGAATAAATTGTTTTTTTCTTGAAAATCACATTGGCTAAGTTTTGTCGAAAGGGAAAATGTTTTTCAAGCACTTTTTTTATATCACAATCGTGTTACTAACTGCGATAGCAATCGCCAATTAGAATATGTACTTTTTTATTGGAAAATTGTTCAAATAATATCAAGTAATTAGTCTCCGAATTCAAGATAATTAATGTATTTTGTAAAATTCGCAAATAGTGATACATAATGCGTCAACCTACATTCGCGATATTATTTTCATATTTCTCCATGCTCTTCCATATCAACTCTCCAAGACTTTTGTACTCCTTCGAGAAGGACACCAGTTTTCCTTTGTAGACATTATCCGTCCTTGTGAATTCCTTGGGCAGAGAGAACGAGAAAATAAATATAGTTAAGGTCGATCTTACCTAGAAATATTGTGAAATTTCAGATTTTATTTGTATCTTTGCTGTTGCTGTCTTAGATTTATTATTTATTGTGTTTACAAGAAAACTCACAGAAATTCTTCTTTCAATTCTAATAAATTTAGGATGTAATGTCTAAAGTAGAAGATATGTATTTCTTTTTATATGCTCGTGTGCATTTTTGAGAAATCTACTTATTTGAAGAAAATTTGTTTCTTTCCTTTCTTGATCGTTCAAATTACGAAAAATGAGAAAACTTCTAATAAAAACTGATTAGGCAGAGAATTTTGCAATGCTTCGGATTTGTCGAAAATGTTCTAACTCTTAATATACTCGCGATTATTATACTTTTATAATTGGCTAAAAGAAAGGAAAGAAAGATAAGAAAAATTAAAAGAAAAAAAATCAGAGATTGTGATCGCGCGCGTCAATGATTTGCAAGTTGGTCGAAGCGGTGTGTGTGTATGTACGTGTATGTATATGGACGTGTCTCGTCCACAAAGGCAACCGTGGTAGAAAACCTTTGATGCTCGCGAGCCGACGTAATTCATCCAGATTAAATGATAATATGCAGCGATTGATCGATACAAGTGTTCTGAAGATTATTTCCGTTCAATCATGTGAAACATCTTAAAGTTAAGTCATGCAGGGGAGATCGCCGGAGAAGGATCGAGAGAGCCGCACCAAACGAACGAATTGTGAAGACTTGCAAATGAAGAGTTGCAAACTGCGAACAGCTGAAAGCTGCAGGTTTAGAATTTAGAATTAAGAGTTGTGAGAAATCCGTTGGCAGAAATCCGTCGTGGAGTCTGGCGAGAGACATTGTATCCAAGCGGAGAAGAATAAGGTGTTCTTTCTTGTTTCGGTTTCAGGCTGAAGCGTTGAAAACTCATCATTTCCATCATACTTTTCATTCCATCCATTTTTGGATTCTATATAACATGAAATTCTTTTTCAACGAAATAGAAGAATATTTCTCAAATTCAACTCTCATATATGTATTTTCCGGAAGATGGATTTGTCGGAAAGCAGATGGAAATTTTTATATGCGCTGTATATAATCTGCTCGATACTTCGGCACGATTCCTTTAATGTTTTCCCATAGTAAGGCATGACCATTCATACAAATATGCAAAATATCACACGACATTTAAATGTATGATAATTATAGTAATAACAATGAAACTAATCAATTCAATTTAATGCAAATGAATTCAATTCAACATTAATATTCAATTCAGCAAATTTCTATATATATATATATATATACACATATAATAACAGATATATCACACTTTATATCATTTGACGAAAAAAAAAGCCTTCGTATTCATAACGTTTCAGTTTCTGCCATAGTTCACTCTTATTTTGTAATAATACGCACATAGTCTAAAAATAAGTTCAGTTATTCGAGAGGAGTTTCCGTGAACTTCCTTATTCGTCAATACTCGTAAATTATAATCTTTTTAACATAACGCAACGAAACATAATACACATACAATATTTTGTACTCACCTTTGGTTTATCCATTATTAAAGATGTTTTTCAAATTTTGAACACGTCGAGAATATGAGAGCCTAATCAAACATACGTAACATGTATACTTGATAATATTGCTTCATTATGAATAGGAAACTCTAATATATTAAGTAATATATTAAGTAATATTCAATTTAATTAATTGAACCGGAATCGATTAACATGCATCTTACGATTTCTTTGCTATAAGTCATTATGAATCATTAGAATTGACTATTTCGTTTTTGTATGCGTACAAATATCTCTCGGATAAACGCGTTTTATTTTATTTCCCCATTTTAATCAGAGTCAATGCATTCTTGCCAAGCGGAGATATATTAAGTATATATTATATATATATATTAACATATTTATTATAACATTATTATATAATTGTATAATTATATAATATATTGCATATAATTGTATAATATATGTATAATTTTTTAGAAAAATATGATAATATTTTATTCTTTTTAACAATAGAATCAAACGATTGGATAGAACAATGAATATATAGCAATTAGGAATTGCTCTTGCTATTTACAATTTTCATAATTGACAGTGCGAAAATCATTATTCTGTGATAAAATAAGAACTAATGTGTAAAAAATAAAGAAAATCCGTTTAAATATGAGACTGCAACGCTTGATCAAAATATGACAAATTATCAACAACTAAATGACTATGAATTAAATGAATATGAATGACAAATTATCAAGAGCTAAATGAATATGAATTAATATAAAAACAAGTGGCCTCTTTTGCTTTTACTTACTTAAAATTATGTTAAAAATATATCGCAGAATCGCTTTTATTAGCGAGATGACAAATTGCCACTTTTTTAAATTACGAAGCCTGCGCTACAAGTTGATTTTAGAGACGATTCTGGCAATTTATTTGCTTCATGACAATAATTCTTAGCAATACATCTTGATAAAATTTTTCTTTTAAAATCAAAGAATATCATACCGTTCGTTGCTTCCGAATTTAGAATTTGGACGGATCAAATTTGGAATCCAATTAGAAACAATCGAACGAACGACTGTTATCATGCAGAAACTTCCGATTGTCTCCAATTTTCTTTGTCTCTTCTTTCCGTTCAACGAAGGGCTGAGCAGTCAAATCGATGACACTACTATGGCACTATCGCGATATCCACAATGTCTGACAGAGAAGAGAAGTTATCGCAAATAGGAAAATATAGCAGAGGATGATATTTACATCTCTGACTTTTATTATTTATTTTTCATATTTTGAATATAATTTACTGATTACAGATTATGTGCGAGAATTTTGTCAAAGTCAAACTCAAGTATCGATGATACTTTCGAAAAAAGAATATACAGAACGGAGAACTGTCACAAGCACTAAAAATTACCAGTAAAGAATAGACGAGTGAAGAACAGTCTATATATGATGCAAGCAGAAGTAGATTGTCATCATTTTCTTTCTATATTGTTTTGCGTGTACAATTATACTGGATTATAATATCCCTCTCGGATTTATTCGGTTGATCAATAGTCCGAGTAATACAATAGTGTCAGCTTTTTTTCCTCGTATCTGCCTATGTATTTATCTGTGTTACATAAATCATGAAGGATGAATGCTAATGTTAGAGATTGGATTAAAGTACGATAGGTAATGCAGCAATACCATTATGTTCGCAAATACAACACAGCAGATATGATCATTACTTTATTATTTTACATTTATTATTTAGATGTATGTAACAGACATTGATAATTTTCGTCACCAGAAAATAATGGAAATATAAGACTAAAAGAATTATTGCTATATATTTATGCATTTCTATGCATTGTACGTACCTTGTATTATACAAGCATTGATTTCGCGATGTTTACTGCGTAAGAATGTAAGTTCATCAAAACTTAATACCGATAATATTGACAATTAAGCCTAATAAGCCTGATAAGACTCATATTATTGCAAATTGCCAATTTATTCTATAAAATTATTCTCTAAATAAAGATCCCCTATTGCAGTTTTGATATTACATCGTTTTCCGATCTTTGCACAGAAAAAAGAGCGTGATATTCGAACGCAAAACAAACATCAATGTTTTCGATTCAAATATCTTTATCTGAAAATTCGTTTTCAAATATATTCGTTGAGATAACACGACGTAAGAACTGAAACAAGCGTCGGAACGATGCGATGCTGTTTAATTATAATGTCACATGAACATATAATCGTGAAATAATAATATAAATATAGTTTGATAAGGATATTTACGCTAGATATATAGAAATATAATATATAAAAGTAGCATAAATATTTAATGAAATAAAATTTCCCCAAGTTTAAGGACAATTCTTGTCCATGGCAGAAATACAAGTAAAACTTTGTTGAATTTGATTCATTGTTTTATAACGCAATCACGAGATTCGTAGCAATTTCCCAGAATTTCCTTCTATTTTTGATAAATAAATTGAGAAAATATGCTAGAAGAAATTGACTAAGTATCTTTGTTCAACTTTGTTTTCTTCATAGTATTATATCATTACAATCTTCTCAGAACTCGATCAAACGTGTTCAATTATGTATTTCTCAACAAGCAATCATCAAGTCGATCTCGTTATCTTGCAAATTATTGCAAATCTCATATTAATCTCATATTTTTGCGCAAGACGAATGAATAAGTCTAAGGGTAATTAAATCGTCTTAGAATATACTATATTTCCTTGTTTATTTTTGTTTATTTTTGCTTTCAGCACGTTTTCCACGAATTATCTTATTGCATTCATGAGTTTAGTTTTAAGTTTTAATAATTTTAAACGGAAAAATCTCTATGTGATATACTTTTTCCAGTCTCAATAACGCAACAGCAGTTATCGTAAACGAGCTTCTCGGGATAATTTATATAAACATTTATTGAATTTATTGAACATTTAACATTCCTCGATCTGTCCATGATGAGCATAGTCCGCAGTAAGGATCCTTCTATCTAGGGATAATGAATTCTTAAACGAACATCTCAATTGAAACTTTTTCCCTGTTCAAGTATTCTGATTGACAAATAATATTTGCAAACTGATCAAACAATTTATGGAATGATTCAATCGATTACCGAATGCTTGAGAATATAAAGCATGAAAATCAAAGAAATATCTCGATGCACGCTTACGCGATGTCTTTACCATGACGGCATTTCTTAGACTCTTAGACTGACAAAGTATCGTCTGTTCATAGATGAATCGTAAAAAACGTGGAAAAAACATAATCGAGACTGTCAATTGTTGAAGAGTAAGTATTTTTTTTAAATATAGGCTGAGAAAGGAGTATGCAAAATCTGCTGATTTACCGCGTACAAATGCAAAGAAATTTTTATCTTTCTAAATCGTCAAACAGATTATGATCATATCTATCAAAGCTATAACAAAGCTATACTTAGTCAATTTCTTCTAAGATACTTTCTCAATTTATTTATTAAAAATAGAAGGAAATTCTGGGAAATTGCTATGAATCTCGTGCTTGACTGCGCTATAAAACAATGAATCAAATTCAATAAAGTTTTACTTGTACTTCTGCCGTAGACAAGAATTGTCCTTAAACTTGGGGAAATTTTATTTTAAAATTGATACATCGATACAAAGAATAATCGTTCACTAGAATCGACGAATGTACATCGACGACATCTCTGCAAACTGCGGCATTACAACCATTACATTTGATTAAGATCAATCAATGCGCAACAGATGATTATCTGCTATTTTGTATGTCTATGCAGTACATTAAATGTAATTATCTCGATTTATTCAACAATTAAATTACTCGATATAAGCGACATCACTGTTCAGTTGTAAATACAAGCATAATTATGAGCGATGCTCATCGAAATTCGAAATTTCTTTTCTTTCTCCTTCCTTGTATAATCTAATTACCTTATATTTTATTCGTTCTAAGCTAATTTTATTCTACTTTATCGTGTATATATTCTAATTAAATTCTATTCTATCTTATATTTTCTTTCTTTCCCTTTCCCTTTATTTTCTATTTATCTGACGAAGTATAAATTATTCCTCAGATTTTCAAAAAGCAATTCGTCAAAGCCAACATGTCCTCTGTGAATTATCGATTTCTCATTACGTCATTCACAATGTTATGCACTGGCGGATATTTGGCTTTTATCTAATAATAGTCTCACTTCGTTTCACTTCAAATTCATTTTTCACGCTTTTGAATATCTCCGCTTGTTCATAGTATATTTTATTATAAAACGAATTTCGGTACAATACATATAATATTAAATATGCATTTAATTTTATAATTAATTGTACCGAATACTAAACTCTTCGATTTTTAATGGTATTCTAAATGTTTCTACGATTCTCCTTATCAGTTATCGTGCAACGATACTCATTTCAAAAGAAACATTTTGATCGAAACGCATGTTATAGACGGAAAAGCAATAGCTACTAAGCAATAGCTTTACGCCAAATATATTTATAATATTTATTACATGTATATGTAATTAATCAGCGAATGCCAATTCTATCTTTATGGATATAGTAAAGTAAATAAGCTTCTTAAATAATAATAACATTTTAATATATTAGGATTCGAGTCTTATTTGATAAGAGAAAAATGAAAGTTTATAATAGAGATAATTTGTAATAATTTACACAACATTTATATACACGTATAAATATTCTCTTTGTATATATAAATAATATATAATATTGCAATTTGAAGAAAAAGCTTGATTATATAATACTTCCTGTGCATAATTATGCCCTATATACCATTATAAGAGGATTAGGATCAAATAATTTATAAGCGATAATTTAATCAGAAAATTTATCCAATTTTTTAGCCATTGCCTTTAAGTCTTTCCTCGCGATTTTGCCAGAGCCGGTGTACGGGAATGTGTCTAGGAATATCACTCCAGCACGCAGTTTGTGAGAGTCCATGGTATTGTTCGCCACCAGATCCACCAGTTCCTTCTCAGTAACCTGCAAACGTGATTTGATTGCATCAACGCTCTATTTCGTAAAGATATTTGTACTTTTGCAATTGACAATAACGCAAGCGAAATAATTGCTTCTTCGCTAGATGATGCACAAATCTGCATAGAATTATCACGTACAGAAAGAAAACAGAGAACCTGCTATATATTTTTAAGCTCGAGGGAAACTTTAATGATGGACTATACCGTAAATCCGGGTTTAATGGAAACGAAGGCAACCGGATGCTCATCATCAGTTGGATGAGGCACTCCGAATACCGCGACTTCCATCACTCCTGGATAAGTATGCAACAAAACTTCGATTTCCGCTGGCGAGATCTGGTATCCTCTATACTTGATGAGATCCTTTAGCCTGTCTACGATATACAGTTCACCGTCCTCATCGATGTAACCGAGATCTTCCGAATGCAACCATCCTGGAAATAATACTCGTAATTATTTTTAAGGCATCATCATCGTGCTCAATATCCCATTAAATTTTTTACCTTCCTCATCAAACATATGTTTCGTTGCTTCGGGATTTCTGTAATAACCGTTCATTACGGTTGTCGTCTTTATGCATACTTCTCCCGTCTGATTCGTACCGAGAGTTTTTCCGTTATCCGGATCGACGATCTTGATCTCGCTATTTGTTAATACTGTCCCGCATGATCCATTCTTGTGAAATACTTGCTGGAGCGTAACTATTCCGCCACTTTCCGTCATCCCTATAAATGGGACATTTTTCAAGCTTTTCAGATGCTGCTTCTTTTGTTACATATCCTACTCTGCATAGCCTATGCATCATTTCATCAATTGCTTACCGTAACCTTGCAATACCTCAATGTGCGGTAGGATGAGTTTCAATATTTCCTGCGTTTTCGTTTGAAGAGTCGCACCGGCACAAGCTATAATTTGCAAAGATGATAGCGAATATTTTGTCGCATATCCGGATCGGAGAAAACGATTAGTCATGCTGGTACTCAAAAATATCCACGTCACCTGAAAAAATAAGAAAATCACAGATGACAAAAGCTAAAAGATTTATACCTTGATACTGTGCAACAGTCAAAATTTACATAATATTATTATGTAATTTATACAAAACAATTATGTAACAATTACGTAAACATATACGTAGCAATATTTCACAATGTCACATTTTAATTTGCATGACATCTATTATAATTAATAATTGTGATCTTTGATATTGAAAAATATATTTTATTCATTCATTAATCGAATGATCTCCGATAATGAATGGGTATTAATAATAATTAATAATCTTTAAAAGATTAAACTCGATAATATTGCGAAAATCTGATTCACGGATGTGTGAATATATAAACTGTGATTGCAGAATTACATTAAATAATCTATCTAACAACGAACAATCTGAGAAATACGGATATTGAGTTAGCCGTCGCTTTTTCTTTCCAATATTTCGAAATTATTCGAGGCTTTTTATCTATATCTCTACCAAAAGGTTCAATCAAAAGTTCACTCTTATCGATCGTGATTTTAAGAGTTACTCTCACCGTATCATCTCACCTTGTATTTCTCAATGAGTTTGCAAGTCATCTCTTCATCGAAATCCGGAGGAATGATCACTTTAGCGCTGTGCACAATCGATTTCACGTTCATGATCAATCCACTGATCCAGTAAAGGGACGAGAACCACATTGGTACTACCTCAACCATGTTTATGCCGGAATTTTGAACGCTAATCAGCATGCTGTAATTAGAAAGTTCGACGCCTTTCGGCAAACCAGTGGTGCCTGATGAATGCAGGATGCAGAATGTCTTTTTGATGTCATCGAGTTCAAGATACCGAAAGTTCTCCACTTGAACGTCACTGTAGCCACTCAATACCTTGGAGAATGAAATTGTGCCGGGATGATCGCCATACACTACCACCATAGGACTGTAGTTCTTGTTTTTCATCACCTTGAGAATCACGTTTATGGCTTTCTTCGTGCAGAAAATTATCTTCGGTGTTGTCAACTCCAGCACGTGATGCGCCGTATCTACGACAAACGACGCGGAATTCAGTGGATATTCAAGTTAATAATCCTGATAAACAGAACATGAAATCGAGCCAATTTACTCTTTCCTCCCTTCTTTTTCACATACAATTATCGTTTCAGTTCCAACAATTATGTACCAAGTATGCTTACATGCTTGCAGAATTTGAGAATTTGCGCGAGAATTTATACTATAAAATTTTTAGAAATCCAGTTCCGCTATGTCACACTACATCCTATGGACATTGATTACACCTTTTAAAGTCCAAAAATTATCAAAAATGTTAATAAAGAACACTAACGTTAATATGTGCACACGTATACATCTTAATGTTTCAAATTCCGTTTGGAAAACTCACTTAAATCCATGTCTTCATACCACGGGTTAAAAATCGCATTAATATAAGCAGCTGCTATGCAAGGCACAATAGAATCGAGATGATTGTTCGAGCACAAACTGACAACGTCGCCGTCTTTGATTCCTTGTTCCTGGAGCCATAATGCGCATCTCACAGCTTTATCTTGTAATTCCGCATACGTGACTGACTTGTCCGTCTTCGTATCCACCTGTAGTTTCCATTTGAAATTTTTCAGATATGATTTTCATTAAGTCATAATTAATAACATGGAATAAGAAATTATCAGTTGTAATATCTGTCGCGAATATCTGTCACGTACCTGTTATAGTAATATCTTTTAAATATTTACGTTTGTTCAATAAAGATTAAACATTTTATGTATTTTATTTGTTTGTTCCAATTTGCCTTGATTATTCTCTCCGTTTGAATTATTATCGCGAGTATCTCACTCTAGAACTCCAATGAAGAAATGATCTCGATACATGATGATTGCTTTTATATAACACTTGTGTCAGGAAAATGGAATTAAGGGATCGTTATCTCGAACACATACGGGATGTGAGAATCAGTCTGGATCAGTCTAGTATCAGTTTGGATGACCGATATGCGTTATAATTTCGTCACGCATTAATTGCATATTATTATTATATCTATTTTATTTTTACTTTCACGCTGAATGAGTATTTTCGCTGCGCGTTTAATTACAAACAATTCGCACATAGTAATAATATAAATTCTATCAGAAATTATATTCAGTTTATCATGATGGCAATTACTAACTGACGAAGTGATATCCAGAAGTGATATCCAGAAATGATATTCATTTTTGTCATGAAATCATTACCGCAACGAGCTCTGCAGCATCAGACTTGAAATCTTTATAGCATAATATGCATGAGATAATAATATAGAGATAACGATAAGTGGCGTAATAATAAATGAAGCAAAAATAATAAAGCGAAATAACTGAGCGTAAACTTACGTGCGCGATTCTGCATTTGTATTTGTTAATGCTCTTATACATCAGTTCTCCAAGGCTCTTGCAATTGTTCGAGAGTGGCACGATCTCTCCCTTATAAACATTGTTCTCGACTATGAATTTGTTGTACCGGTGTTGCTAAAGAGAACGGAAGACACAGTTAGAATCTATCTCTCGTCGCGAGGCATATCTCGTTCTGCGAGACATATCTCGTTCGCGAATATCTCGTTCTGCATTTCTATTTCATTCACTTTGGATTTGTTATTCATTATATTATAATGTATTACAATCTTCTAATGTATTACAAGCTCGTGATGTATCATAATCTTAATACAAGGAAAGCGATATGTGCGTACGTATGTTTTGTACCGACCTCTGGTTTATCCACTGGTTTGTCTGTTACTTTTTCAGGAATATATTTTCTCATGTTGGTAAAAATCTGAAGACGTTAGAGATATTCTAATTCTGATCAGATGGTAGCGCTGGCAATGTCACTGCGTTATAAAAAGGCATTTAGGTAAACAATCAAGATCCTTATATATGTCATATGTCGCGTTTTAATCGATTAGATTAAATAATTCTTAGAATTTTTCGTGCGCCAAAATCGATTACTTAATTGATATATTCAGATAAGCATTCATCAAAGCATCCATTTTATTTAATTTTATACCAATTGATCTGTTTCGTGATCTGTTTATTAAAAATAACGAATTATTTATGAAATTGCAAGAAAATAGCAAAGAATATAAGTAAGAAAATAGATTTAATAAATCGTGGCGATTAAGTGATATTATTACATCAGGATCATAGTGCGATGATTACATAATATATTATACATTATGCAATCTGATTATAGGATAATTATAGACTATAATGGCAAAATTGAAGAGAGATAGATGAAAGTGTCCTTTTAACATATCAAGGCTGCATGATCGAACATAGCGCATAACAATCGTACATCGTTCAGATATTTTTCGATTTACATCTACGATTTGTGACACGAATATCACGTTATCGTTAAGTAAGCTAGCATTAAAATAAAGAAAATCTATTCGGATAAAAGATGCCTCGAACGTACCGTTAATGATGACCGTCAAGATGAAACTGAAACAAAATCAATCGGTAGCATTAGTTTCTTGATCTTATTAAAATTAAAAAGACTAAGACTAAGACTAAATTTACTAAGAGTAAAAAGTTTACACGTGATTCCGGGAAACACGGAAATAGCTGCTTGGAATAACTTTATTGCGAAACAATGACAAACAAATCTGAGACAGGAGTACTTATTTTGGATTTTGCAATAATTTTCATAATGTCAACGAATGTTATGAAGAGATGGCATGCACGAAACGAATGAATATGGATATGGAATATGGATTTACACGTGTGATTTTTGCAAGTTCTTACGGTATCTCAGAAGTGGTCCGACAATCGGGATTCTCTCGGATGGCGCAGACAGAATGAAGCGCGCAAAAACTCTGCCGTATTAAAAATCAGAAATACTGCGCCGGAAGAAAGATTCCAAAATTGGAACAAGTAACAGTGCTGAATCGGTCCCGTTGAGCGATAGCGAGCGAATGAACGATGTTGCATAGAAATAGCAGAAGAGAACTGAGAGTATGAGAGATATATATATCATCATTCAATGTCACATAGTATATAGTCTCAGCACATAGCACATGCTACCCCTCTCTAGCGAATTTAAACAATCGGCAGTATCGGAACGCGATTTCTATTTATTTACCAACCAGTTATCTGCATTTACTCATCTATGCCTAATTTGTATTATGCAAAAACCGCACATGGGACAATTACATGGCCAGCTTTTGTTCTGAAAAGAAATAGAAAAAGCAAGTAGATATTATGTCATTAACGTTCATGTTTATGCGCGATTCTTACGAATTTACGGTCTCTGATTACATCACGAACAGGAGGATAATGAGAGTACCAAATCATAAAATTTTGTAGATTCTATATATGTTATCTGTGTATGCATGTATATTATACTACATCATATTGCATGCTGTGGAATCATCATTTTCGCGATGACACAGATGAGAATGTTATATAATACCAAAGTCGATATCGCCAAGAATTATCGTTTCCAGGAAATAGTTTCTTGTCTAGATGTTGGATCTTTGGATTTAATAAATTTCTTTTCGATCGCTCAGTTCAATGTTCTGCCTTTGCAATAAGTTTATCAAACTCGATTCAATATTATCTAACGGTTCTAAACCATCAAATGATCCTCGATGCTTGTTGTTTATATTTGCTTATTCTCCGCCTTCGAAATTTCTTTATCTGAAAGACTAGCTATCGAATCAGGAAAATGAGGAAAATCTTGTTCGATTATATTATATTTATTTTCTCTCGTTCAAAGTCTAGATAGAGTCATAAAATAAAACCTATAAACTTATCGCTTTATATATATATATATAACGTATACACGTGTATGTGAATCATATCGAACATAAATGTTTCATTTGAATATCAATCATTAACGTTTAATGATAAGGATCTTTTCATATCGCATGCTGTGGAATTATCGTTTTCGCGATGACGTGTACAAAAATGCATATGAGAATGTTATATAATGCCAAAGTCGACGAATTATCGCGAAGAATTATCGTTTCTAGGCAATATAGTTTCTTGTCTAGCCTTTGGATCTTTGAATTTAATAAATTCCTTTTCGATCACCTGTTCAGTTCAGTGCTGCGGTTCTGCAATAAATCATTCATCAAACTCGATTCAATATTGTCTAACGGCTCTTCAAGAGATCCTCGATGGTTGTTGCTTGTTCTTTTCTTTCAAAATTTTTTTATCTGATTATTAATTTAAAGATAAATTACTAATTACAATTAATTATAATTAATTACTAATTACATTACTGATTAAAACTTCCTTTTCTCTCTTTCTCTTTCTCTCTCTCTCTCTCTCTCTCTCTCTCTCTCTCTCTCTCTCTCTCTCTCTCTCTCTCTCTCTCTCTCTCACACACACACACACACACACACACACGCGCGCGCGCGCACGCACACGCACACACACACACACACTCATTTCTCTGTATTCTACTTTGCTTTTCAAATCGCGCATGATGGTATCCGAGATACAATTAAGTTAGCGTTGCTGAAGAAGAAACTAATGATTGACGAGAATAAGACCGATTGTTTGAGCGTTTATCTCGTGACCGGATGCTCATCAATTTGCTCGATTTGGTATTATTTCATTTATTGCGATAACACGCGATATCTGAGAAAGCTTGTTTTTATAGACGCCATTGTTTTTATAGATGCATCTTTTTCTGAAGATTATTCCGAAGGTCGACGCGTAGCAGTAATGATATCTAAGTACAACAAACATGCATAATTAACAGGCGTAATTAACGGGCAAATTGTCTTAAAGATTACAGAATGTAGAATTTCGAGTCACGAAAATTCATTCGTTTTGCATGCCTTCGACGAGCATGCAATCACGCACGAAATTTGCTGCCATCTCCCTCAACCTCCTTCTCGCGATCTTGCCGGTGTCCGTATGCGGGATTTCGTCCAGGAAGTGCACACCGCCGCGGAGACGCTTGTAATCCTCCAGATTATCTGTTACTAGCTGAATCAACTCCTCCGCTGTCACCTGCAATAAAACTAGATAAAAGATCCGAATCGCCCGTATCATTCCGGCTCGGAGATACAGCTGGCGACTGCAACGACCTCGTTCACGATGATCGTGTACCTGTCTGCCGGATATTTTCGACACGAAAGCGATCGGATGTTCGTCATCAATGTCGGACTGCATGCGCACCACGCCGACCTCGCGGACAGCAGGATGGCCTTGCAGCACGTTCTCGATTTCGGTAGGATAGACGAAGCAGCCCCTGAACTTGATGACCTCCTTGATCCTGTCGCATATGTAGACCTCACCATCCTCGTCGTAATAACCGAGATCGCCGCTGTGTATCCAACCTGCGCGGGAGAGTAATGAAGGGTATCAGATATCGGACTTTCGTCTGACCTGGACAGAATCGCGCAGATTGCGCGATTCATCAACGAACAAACGCGAAATGACTAACCATCCTTGTCCAACGTCTCTCTAGTAGCTTGAGAGTTCTCATAGTATCCCGTCATCACGTAAGGCGATTTCCACAAGAGTTCGCCGACCTGGTTCGGACCCAGTGGACACATCCCGCTGGAATCGGTAGGACCGATGACCTTGAGCTGCGTGTTCTTCAGCACATAACCGCTAGAACCGATCTTGTCACCTTGTCTCTGCAGCGTGCAGATACCGCAAACCTCGCTCGTTCCTGCATTTCGAGAACTGATAATTGGCCGGATGTTTAGGAAGGAATCGCCTCGCGATACACCAAGAGACGATCTGCATTCTTGCCGCTTTTCGCTTCCGTTTCCTTGTTGCGTTCATGACTTACCGTAAGTGAACAGAACCTCCGTGTCCGGCAAGGCTCTTATCATAGCTTTGTGCAAATGCGGCCTCATAAACGCGCCGCCTAAAATCAGTTTCTTTAGCGAAGGTAAACGATATTTGTGCAGGTAACCGTCCTTCAGTACACCCACGGCCAGCGCGCTCTGCAGCAAGAGCCATTCTACCTGTTGAATGGCGTGAATTCATAAATTGCGCTGTCTCGACCGAAACTTCCTCTCTCTTTAACATTACAATATCTTTTCATATCGCTTGGCGAACGATTAACGTCACCCAGACGATGTCAAACTATTTATGAAATTTTCCAAAATGTGAAACGTTGAAAATACGAGACTGAAGATTGAATGAGTATCGCGGAATATTTACAACATGGAAACGAAGCTGGCTCAAGTACAAAACATTGTTCACGTTGCGCGAAACACGGTTGCACGCACGTTATACTTCTCTATCAGCTTGCACGTGAGCTCTTCTTCATAGGACGGACAAACGATCCACGTCTGGCCGAAATAGATCGCGCGGATTGGCAACAGCGTGCCGCTGATCCAGCGAAAACTGCTAAACCACATCACCACCGTTCCTTCCTCCTTCATGGAGGAGTCGTCGTGCAACATGTTGTTGATCAGAGCGCAGTGCGACATCATCACCGCTTTGCACATACCGGTGCTGCCGGAGGAACAGGCCAGCAACGCTACCTCATCCAGGTTGCTGATCGGCGTACAACGGAAGTCATTGATCGCCGCGTCATCCTGTCGCTCGATGATCTCCGAGAAGCTCCGGTATCCCGACGCGTCGCTGAATGTTATCAGTTCGACGGTCAAGTTCTCTTCCTTGGCCGCCTGCGCCATGGTCTCCGCCATCTCGGCGTTCACGAAGATCACCCTAGGCTTTGTCAGACCAATGAAGTAGCGGCTATCCTCTAACGATGCGTGGAAAGACAGGAAAAAGATCATCGTTTTTATATTGTCAGAAATTCAATTTTGATTTAAGCGCATTCCTTCAAGCGGGATCGAGTTTATGTGAAGAGGAGTCTTGTAAAATATTAATATCAAACAAAACGATAGGATCGGATGATGATTGCTATTATCAACATCAGTATCTCCTTTGTAAATTATTATATTATGCTACATTAAATGTTTTCAAATGCTACATTACACACACTGTTAGATGCATCTTTTTTCTATGCGCACGCGAAGGAAAAATAAAACGAGAGAATGGTAAACAATAACGGACAGAAGAAGTTTATCTGAATTTTGTCCAAACTTCTATGTATGCGGTGCAATGATTATTTCGAATTATTCGATTATTTATTGAAACAATCGAAACAATCGAAACAATCTAAACGATTCCACTTGTAAATGCTTCGCGAACACCATTGCTAACGAAACTTGCTAACTTTATCCACTCTTGGTTTCAGTTTAATTTCGTTCAAGTGAAATCATTTAGAAAAAGATACATACCAAGATTAAGCTGGTAATGCATGGGATAGAAGAGTGCGCCGATGTAGAGACACCCTAGCAACGGTGTAATAGAATCGAGATGATTGTGCGTAGCAACGCCGACGACATGACCGCGTTGCACACCATAGCTCTTCAGCCATAACGCGCATTTGATGCTGCGCTCGTTGATCTCGGCGAAAGTCACCCGCTGATCCGTGAGCGAGTCTATCTGTACGGCGTATTCAAGTAATTCTCTCGATTTATTGAAACAATACCAAACGATTCCGCTTCTAAACGTGTTCGCGAACGCGAACACCATTGCATGAAACTCGCTCGATTGCAATTTGTAATTTTATCCGCTCTTATTTTAATCCAATCTAATTTCATTCTTTCTCATTCTGCTTCATTCTAATATAACCTTGTGCCATTTTACATGTGTCGTTCCGATTTAATTTTCGTTTCTTATTTTATTCATCCTGTATGTATTATCCTATTTATCCTGCATTCTAATCCGATTTTACATTCTATTTTGCTTTATATCCTATTTTATATCCTGGCTTATTCTTTTCTCCTAGCTTAGTCCCATTCTTGTCTAATTTCATTCTATAATTATTCTCTCTCTGTCTCTCTTTTTTTTACCTGCCCGACGGTGTCTGGATTACTCCTTAGCTTTTCGAGAAGCAACTCGCCAAGGCCGACGCATTCCCTGCGAATTGCCATTTCCTCGCCGATCACCACGTTGTTCACGATCTTGCATGGTGGCGGATACTGTTATCCGAAAATAGATTTTACATGGAATTTGCATGGAATGCTCTCGATTGTCATTCCCGATTTTCGATCGAGAAGCAGAGTATCGGCGTAACGGTATCCACTTACCTTTATCGCCCTGTTCTCAATAGATTCTGCGTTCTGCATTTAGATGCTTTCGGAAGAGCCGATTAATGCCTGATGAGCGAAATGAGCGGCACACGCTTATCCTGCGATCGATGAAATCGCGAGAGAGATCTTGTTCCGTTCTGATTAATGCCGCGTAAAAATCCCGTGATGAAACTTCTGTCGATCATGCGACCAATGCAGCACATGCAAACTGAATTGCAATTGTATAAATAAATACAGCCATAAATACAGTATAAATAACAGTATACAGTATAAATATGAAGGACGAGATAACGCCTTTTATCGCTAGAACATGCTTTCGTTTCCATTTTCCGAAATAAATTACGTCACATTGTTGCGAGGAGTGAACTTAAGTTTTCCTTCGAATTCAGTCTTCTTTGCCGCATGTATGATTCTCGCGCGAGAAGCACGAAATCGGCAGTATGATGTTTATTTTTTTATTATTCGTACACAGAAGAGAGAAAAATTATGGAATCTTTTCGGGCATGCTTGTGCGCCGATCCAGGCATATCCACGCGGAACAAAATGTTTTATTTATACATACTCGCGACACGAGCAACACGTTGTTTTTCAACGCGTGTATTGTGCATTTGTTTATAGAGAGAATATTTCTCGTGATTAATTGCCAAACGTTCAACATGCGTTATTACAGAAATAATTAATACGTTAATATTCCAATTATTCCTGCTATTATCAAGCTAGTTATCAATTAATTCTTTCGCCATCCGTCAGGATACTGTCTTTCTTTCTTAAATAAGGAATAAAAGAAGCGATTTAGGAATGGAATAGTTCTTAACGACGCTGCGAAATTGTGCAAAGTAATTAGTTTTAATAAAGTGGTACAGGTAAACGAAACGATAAGGTAAAGCATCTTGATAGCCTTGAGTTTACAAAATGACAAAACGTCGCATAAATATCATTCGTTTAATTTAGCATTAATAAACAGACAAGTATGACAGAGCGGTTTTAGAAGAGAAGAGAAAATTTATCAATCGCGATATCATCACGAATAATCGTCGCCTCGTCTCTGGAATCGCGATTCTCAGATCATCTCATCGTTGATCGTTTCTTCTGTTCTGTTCATATCTGCGCTCTTTCCGATCTCTCAACAGCGTTTGCAATCGCTCAATCTCTGGGAAATCGCTAAGAGTGACGTAATCGTCTCTCGATGACTGAATTGCTTGTCTACGTGGTAAGAATTATATGTACATTCGTCAATGCCAACGAGACCAGGCGAGAGGCTCCAATTACTACCTGGTGGCTCTGTGCTGCTCGAGGAGCCGCTGATTGCTCCTCATTAAATTCCTCTTCCTCTCGCGTTCCTGCTTTATCACGATGTTCCTACGCTCGGCCTCCTCTTTCTGTCTCGCTTTCGCGGACAGCACTTTCTCGCGCAGCTGTAACCAGAAGAGACCTGCTGATCTTTGCTTCCGCCGTCAGGGAACCCGCGGGAACCGACTCCGCAAGTCGGGACGAACCTCGTTCATGGATACGTCGCACAGGAATCCCAGGACGTTCGATTCCATCGGATCGCAATCCTTGACGGAATCCGGAATCCGTGTTGTCCGAACTGCCTTCATCTCGCGTATCAGATCAGCCTTCTTGCGCGCGTCCTCCTCTTTCTCTCTGACCAGTTTGAGCCGCAATTGCCGCGACTCCTCGCTGATCTCGGCGGCTGCGGAAGTTTCGTCATTCATGGCGCATATACATACATACGTGGAAGAGATGCGATACCTTTCCTGCGCTTCTGATCCACCATCGAATGGACGGCGTCGCGGGTGGCTCTCTTAGTCGCGTGACACTCCTCGACTATCCTCGCCATTTCACTGTTCCGATTCCGTCTGTGCTCGTCTAGTTTCTCGTACAGCTGCCGCTTCTTTGCCCGCCGCGATTCGACATTAGTTCGATATTGCATTTAATCTCGCTTGATTTAGGGCTACTCGCTCGTTTCCTTTGCCGATGCGTGCCAGCGGCGTTACGCGAACAATCGGTTAACCGGTTGAAAGTTAAGAAGGAGAGGGAAAGAGAGAGAGAGAGAGAGAGAGAGAGAGAGAGAGAGAGAGAGAGGCAGAAATCAGCATCGGTATTGCGTTTATCACGCGGTTTCAACGAATGTCCATTCATTAAAACGTCGATAAAAACGATTACAGTCATTAGATCGCGCGCGCGTAGCATTCTGGCACGCGCAATGGCACGCGATGATCGTGCTTAGTATCGCATTCCCCTTCCGCTACGTAACTCGGGGATGCAATCCAAAATTTCGAAAACCTAGTCCGCACCTCTTCACGAACCATCTCTGCCTGCAGCTTGATGTCGCGCAACGACACCTGCTTGGCGAGGAAAGCCTCCTCGTGCGACAGCAATGCACTCAGCCGCTTCTCCTGCATCCTCCTCGCGTTCTGGATATGTTCCTCCCGTCTCTTCTGGTCCTCGAACCTCGAGATCGTCAAAGGATCATTCCCGCCTTCCGTCAACCACCGCAGTCTGAGATTAATGATCGGGTTACAATGCGGGATCGCGCGAGCATTTTAGATTACACGACAGCGTCATGCGATGTTATTATGTAAATGTAAATGTATATAATATCGATTATACGTGGTGATTATATGCACTTATTATATATCACGATATGTATTTCTTTCTCTCTTTCTCTCTCTCTCTCTCTCTCTCTCTCTCTCTCTCTCTCTCTCTCTCTCTCTCTCTCTCTCTCTCTCTCTCTCTCTCTCTCTCTCTCTTTCTAATTGCATCTCATAATACGGTTATAAATTTCATTATTAAGGTCATTATTAAGGCGGGGGGGGAGGGAGGAGGAGGGTTCGGAAGTACATTTCATCCTCCTTGCGCTTGTCATAGGTGACTCTTGTGTATTCTCGGAGAACGGAGGCGAAAGTGTGCCTGATGTCCGGTTGCGGCTGCGAACAGACGTAGCGCAAACGCGAGTTAGTCGTATTATCCGGCACAATTAGCGCCGGGTTCATGCCCATTTATTAATAACTCGCCTCTCGCGAGCGACCGGTAACATCACCCGCTCTAGGAACACTCTTCGATATAGGCTTTGCTTAACGTTTCTGATTAAGCAATTATGATGCTTACGCGAGTGGGTGGAACAGCTGCCAGATTCGATTTCGCTAGCTTTGCTCGAAGAACACTTTTGTACTGCTTGATCATTGTGGCCCGATTAGATACGGCTCTGATACGCGATAGAACAATTTTCCTCGTAAGCGCTTCGCTATCGGGAACGGCTCGAGATACATGACAACATTGTGCAAAATATTTCCCAAAATCGTTGCGCGACTGTTTCCGATATTATTCGTAGAGATCGGTGGCGAGCTTCGAAGCAAGTTTCACGGAAAGGCAATTCCGTGGAAAGAAATTCCGTAGAGAGGGGAAGAGAGAGAGAGAGAGAGAGAGAGAGAGAGAGAGAGAGAGAGAGAGAGAGAAAGAGAGGGAAAAAGTCCGCGAGAAAAATCCCCGTAAATCCCGTGGAAACACATGGTACATGAGTAGACAATTCGCCGTGCCACATGTTTATTGGTTCTCTTTTTCTCAGAAGTCTCAGTATCCCGCTGAGACGGAGAAATGTCTTACACACGTCGCAATCAAATATATTAAGGAAGGGAGGTATACGCGCGCTTTAATATTACAAGCTTCCCTGAGTGGGCTTTGTACTCGGTAATGCCGGCGCAACAAGGTCGTGCCGCTTAACGTCAAACTGATCATCACAACGTCTTAACGTTATTTAACGAGTATTTCTTCTGCTTCGGCTTCGGTTAATACTATTTGGGGGATGCGCATTGCTCGAGTCTCTTTTGATCAATCCAAGCGCGCTCCTCGAGACTCGTCGGACTCGATGATAAATGAAATGTTCGATCTTCGATGTGAAGAGTTTATTCACGGATAAATCAATCGGCAGGATGCGCGAATGATATCTTCGCGAGTCTGCCAGCGTGGCAAGGGAATGATCGCATAATCTAATCGGGATATCGAAATTACGTAAGGTCGATGATTCGTTTTGTTTCCAGGACGCCGCGTCTCGCTGCTCGTCGCGCGCCGTTGACCGCTGTGCGCGAATGGAAAGTTATCCTCTCTCGATTAATTAAATTAATACGAACTCGTTAGTCTACGGTGCAATGTATAATACAATTCAAAGTCGTTCGGTCCTTCGTGTTCCGCACGCCTTGTCTCTTAAAATAAGTATCGATCGGTACACGCCTGCAGATAGCTTTACTGATACCTTCTTGTTTTATCGGGCCTTTCTTCTTATTCTTCTTCAACTGTTCTTCTTCTTGACTGTGATGCAACCGGGAAGAAAACGGATGTAAACGGATGAACGATCAACGATTAACATCGTCGAGACTAATCTCGAGACATAACAATAAATATAACGATTACACCACGCGATTCAATGATCAATGATCATTATATGATCATTATGATCAATAACAATGATCGATTATAGCTACCAATGAAGCCACTCGGATAGCGCGTATCTTCGTTATCGATTACTCGTTATCGATCTATCTGTTATCTCGTTATCGATTACTCGCGAGTATCTTGAACAAAGGATTTACAAATTTCTGACATCTTGATTGTAGCGCGCAGCCTCGTGACAACGCTATCGAATAGGATTTTACTTATTGCTCAATAAATTTTCCTCGGACGGCAGCTCCTCTGCCTTTATGAAAACTCCATCGTGACAGATATGTAACGTGGATAGATACCTTCATCTATTAAACGATTATCATCGTTTTGACTGATCAATTGATCAATCGAATTGAATTGAATTGATTAACTGATCAGTTTAATCCTCTAAGCGATTAACATTTGTTAAAAATATGCTTCCTTGCGTCACTATTGCTGCGAGAGCTGCCGCGTATAAAAAGAGCGGAGAAGCCAATGCATCTCTTTTCTTGCCGCTGCTACTTGCACCATGCGAACCGCGTATCGCCTCCTCGTTACAGGATGGGAGGTCAAAGCTAAAAATTTTGATTGAAACACGAGTGATCGAAGGTACCGCAACGCCCGAGTAAACGCGGGACCTCTGATCCCGCCTTGTTCGAGCAGCTACCACACATCGATGCCGATCCAATATGAATAGCGATCACTGGCATTCGCAATTCGCGCGAAAGTTTATCGAGTACGATCCTATCGGTATCACACATAAATTATTACCGGAAGAAACTATACAGGAAGAAACTAACGTCGACCGCAACGGCGGACGCGCGATCGACACCTACACAAGCATGCAAATTCCGGAAGCGCGAGTCTCTCCGACCCACGCGGAAGTACACTGCGGATGTGTCATGGTCCGTGGAAGTCGCACGCGCGATCTTCGCGAGAGAGAGAGAGAGAGGTCAAGAACGGGGTCATCAATTGCTGGGTGCTTTCAGTTGCTGAATCTGGTGATGATCGATGTAATGCTCTCGTAAGTCCCAGTAGCGAAGCCTAACAGGCCGATCAGCACTATCGTCACGTCTTTAGCGATCGTGAAGAAGTTAAGGCCGGTATTGTTCCAGCAGACGACCATCTCGATGATCGGCGGGAACACGAGGGCGAGCGCGGTACTGCTCACTGCACCGACCAGCGATATGAAGAGGCCCAGTTCCGGGATCGCCTCCGCCAGGATGACTGAAACGTCAATCGCTCTTAACAAAAGTACAGCGAATTTGATATCGGTCATCCGCAAGTTATCCGCGGACATTAAAGTTCTACAATCATGTTTCTACAATCAAGCCGTATCAATCGGCTCAATTGTATAGTTAATTGTTTATAACGTGATATGTAACACGCAGTTATAATGTGTTATAATGATTCCGATTGATTCCAAATGTCGAAAGATATTATGCGAAAATTCGTAACTTAAACGGTAGAGAAGACCGTTCTTTTGTCCAGCAGAGAATATTTTCTAATGAGAAAATCTTCTCCGAGAGAAAGAATTCTTCGGATATTTACGGATGTAATCTTCTCTACTTACATGTAATAAGGCACATAAAGGACCGGAAGATGATCTCTGTAAGCACTGGCCACTTGAAGGGGCCGAACTGCTGGACGATGCCGGGCCACATTATCGCGATCGGGACATAAAACTGCAACGCGTACGTGAGCAGTATGCTGAGAGAGATAGCAATCTTGATGCACTGGGGCAAGCTGTGTAAAACATTCGACTCGTCAGTGAAACGGAAGTAACGATCATTTTCCTCGAAGAAAGTACGAAGCGACTCATTCTATCGTTAGAAACAAGCATGCGCGCAAACGAGTGAAAGCATGCACAAAGCGCACGTCGCTCCTGTCAAATTGTCGCGACTTCGCTCGACACACACTCGACACACGGCAAGTCTTGAAAAATATAATCGTGAAAAACCTTGATTGATTGTAGATAACTTTCCCGTCCATCCTTGGAATAATAGAGAGAAAAGCATATTACAAAACGGAGATTACATCTCGGACAATCGCGCTGATATGTTATCATCGTCCTCGAGTAATTAAATTGGACGCGTCGCGCGAATTTTACCGCGCGCATTTTACTGACACGCTGAATCTTTGATCGTTTATCGAATTAAAAGGATATCTTATCGATTAAGGTGATTATATTTAATTTACGTTGACTGCGCCAAGCGAATATCGCGAACGATCACGCGGTTCTCTCAACTTCTCTCGCATAGAATTTCCGCAAAATGCGCGGAATGCGCATTGCTAAAAGTGAAATATCTCACTCTCGCGCAGTCGCTACTATGAAATTTATGTCAGCCGCATTTTCGCGAGTATCCAAACTGCTCGTTCGGGCTGTTCTTACGCAAATCTGATAATCGCGATTATCAGAATACCGCAAGAAAAGTCGGTCACCGATAACCCTTCCTGCCATGCTGTTTCCTGCGCGCACATAACGTTTTAAAACAAGCTCTGATATAATTCATGAAATCGTCGACTCGATGCTTACACTTTCGACGAATCAAGGTTGAGCGTAACGGACCCGCTGATCGCATCACCATACTTCAAATAAGATAGGAAGCCCATCGCGACGAACATCGTGCCGACTATCACCATGCCAACGTTGAGAACGCCCAGCGGTTTGTTGAAGTTGTTCGGGTTCTTCATCTCATTCTTCAGCGGCAGTACCTGCGCATCGATGTCAATTAAAAATAATCCGGCACTCTCGATGCCGGAGTAATCAGCTAGAATCTCATTTTGATCGCCGAGAAAAAGAAAAACACGATGGCCATGTATCACCGATCTCGATGAACCTCGGGATGAGAAACATCAAATACAAGGCTCAGATTGAGGCCCTATATCGATCACGCCACCATTCTCGCACTTATTCTCACTTATTTTCTTTTCGGGCTTCTACAATGCATAACAGATCGTTTGCAATTTCAAAAACTTGGTACTTCGAGTATTTAAAATCCATTGGAACGCGTTCACACGCGCGCGGCGATTTCGATGTTGATCGCAAGTCGCTACGCGAGCGCGGAAAGTCCATCAATAACGTTGATGTTACCATCGCGTTGATCTCTGATGAGATGACGAAAGGTACTCACTAGAGTAATACCCTCGAAGGAATATATCACAGTGCCGAAGAACAACGGCAAGTTGTTCCAATCGGCGACGTAACGTCTCTCGTGTATGGACGGCACGTCATGGCTCATGATATACATGGTGGCGATGTAGCCCGCCATGATCAGGAAGTTGGCTATCGAGGACACTGGCACCAGATATTTGAGATTCCTAATCCAAGTACTGAGCATTATGGGTATCAGCACCACGGCCATGTGCTGCTGAACTTCCATCACGATCCCGTGAGCATCCAACACCTGTTGAAGAGATCGAGCATTCTTGTAACTGAATTGGATGGCAAATTGTTGATATAATTAGATATCAATAAAATTCTTTAGAACATCCGCGTTTCCTTCTTCTTACTTATTACTGAACGCGAAAAGAAATCAAATCAGGATACACGGTCTTGCTCTCGTCAAAAGACGCATTATCCTCTAAAAGCTCAATTTACATGAATTAGCGCGGCAATTTTATCTGCGCAAGCAATTGCTCGACAGTTTCTCAGACGTTTCGCGATTAATCAAATCGGATATCAATAACAAGCGCCAAAAGCGTTACGGCCAGAAGACATAAAGTAGTACAGCCAATGGGAGATGTCTCACCTGCTTCATGTTCGTGGAAATGAAAACGAAATACACGCAGCAGAATCCGAGTTGCGTGATACACAAAAACACATTAACCAACTTTCTGCAACAAAACCACGAGAGAGCAACATAAATGCGCGGCGCGCCAATATTGGGTGCAAAATCCTAGAAAATTAATTAAAGGACGTGTTCAGGGGGGGATTCAAGACTGAAAAAGGGACACTCGAGTGGTGTTCCCAAGTGGATCGAGCAGTGTAAGTGAATGGCATTTGAAAGGACTCTGACGCCTGCGTGAGCCTGCGTTTGTGTTCCTCGTTATTCCTGTGCGGTCTGCGATTCCGTTCTCTCCCTCTCTCTCTCTCCCTCTCCCTCTCTCTCTCTCCCTCCCTCTCTCTCTCTCTCTCTCCCTCTCTCCCTCTCTCTCTCTC